>APFE030575326.1:34191-96311 GCA_000404065.3 Pinus taeda
TAAGGTTAAGAAAGAAGATAGTAACCTTATTTATTCCATCTTTACTAAGTTGGGACTAGCCTACTCTGTATTTGTTTCCACCTTCCATTCTACAAGGGAAGCTTTCATTTGTCAAGGAAAAGACTACAAGGCCCTTTCCTTTGACTCTTTTTGTGATTCTTTAATCAGAGAACAAGAAAAACTCTTACACCTTGGCCTTCTTAATCTTGGAAACTCTTCTAAGAAAGCGTTAATCACCTAGCAACAACCAAACTCAAAGAATCCTAAGAAGTCATAATCCTAAAAAGAATGGTCCTAAACCAAACAAGGGTCCTAAGCAATTTCAGCCTCAAAATGAAAAATCATTTCACCAGAATGATAAGGCAAATAAAAACAAAGGCAAGAAGACTGATAGACATTGCAACTTTTTAATCAAGATGGCCACTTAGAATCTAAATGCTTTAAGAAGATGGAAGCCTTGGAAGCAGCAATGAAGAAGCATAACATCAATTTGGAGCACTCTTCAAACTCATCTTCAGGAATGGCACTTTCTGCATGTGGTTGTCAAGCATCTCGGTCTGGCTATGCATTAAATGTCTCTTCTTCCTCTCATTCTCATGAATGGCTCATTGATTCTGGAGCTTCTTATCAAATGGCCAAAAATAAAGCCATGTTTTCTTCTTTAAATGATTGTAACACCAAAAATATATATGTTGGTGATGATAGATCTCTTAGTGTTGTAGGGACTGGAACTGTTCATATAGACAATGGTCAATTTAATGATGTATTATGTGTTCCAACCTTATCCTCCAACCTTCTATCTGTATATCAGATAACTCATTCAGGTGAAGGTAAAATCGTTGAATTTTCACCTCACGATGTTGTAATTAAGGACCTAAGAGATCCTAGACAGATTTTAGCTGCTGGCATTGCTGATGATTCTACAAGGTTGTATAAGTTTAACAACTTTGGGTCATGAAATCTTCCCTCGATATTTTTTGCTCATAATGATGAAGTGAGCAAACTTTGGCATGAGCGATTTGGTCACTTAAATTATCGCTCCCTTCAGAATCTATGTAAAGAAAATATGGTGACAGGTCTTCCAATGGTATCTTGCAGAGATGGTGTTTGTTCCGAATGTGTACTCGGAAAACATCATTGGGACATTTTTGAAAAACGTGCCTCTTGGCACGCCTCAGCCCCTTTACAGCTTATGCATAGTGATTTATGTGGTCCACTTCCAGTTGTTTCCTTCTCTGGCTACAATTATTTCTTAACTTTCATTGATGATTTCTCCAGATGCACTTGGGTATACTTCTTAAAACTCAAGAGTGAAGTATTTAACATGTTCTTGGCCTTTAAGGCCTTTGTTGAAAAACAATCTGGACATCAAATTCTTCAGCTAAGATCTGATAATGGCGGAGAATATGTTAACAACAATTCATCAACTTTTGCACTGGGAATGATATTCAAATGCAACATACTATTCCATATAATCCACAACAAAATGGTGTAGCTGAAAGGAAGAATCGCACCTTTAAGGAAATGACTAATTGTATGCTTCAATGTAAAGGACTTAGTCTTAATTTTTGGGCAGAAGCAATTAACTGTGCAAATTACATAATAAATCGCACTCCCACTAAGGTTTTAAATAATATCACTCCAGAAGAAGCATGGAGCTCAATTAAACTAGATGTAAGTCACTTTCCTATTTTTGGAAGTGAAGCATGGGCCCATATTCCAGATGAGAAACATAAATCTTTAGAACCTAAGAGTGAAAAATGTATTTTTGTTGGATATTATGAAGATGTCAAAGGATATAGACTTATTCCACTTAAGGTCCAAAAATGTTATCATTAGAAGAGATGTAAAGTTTGCTGAAAATATATCGGCCTACAAGCCTAGTTCAGCGGATGTGCCATCTCTCTCTATCTCTTCTACTTTTGAAAATATTTCTTCTTCAGATGATGAAAGCGAGGATGACAATCCTCCCCCACCTTCTCAACATCCTTCTTCAGCTCCTCAGCTTCCAAAATGGGTCTGTGCTACTCGGGATGCAACAAGCGCTCTTATCGGTGATCCTACAGATAAGCGACGTACATGTTCTTAGTTCGATAGAGCCTCTTCTTTACTGGCTCAAGCTTCAGTGAATTATGATCCTGACAACTTTGTAAAAGCTTCAGGCTATCCAGATTAGGACGCAACTATGAATGAAGAATATCGTTCATTATTGGCAAATGATAGATGGGATCTTGTTCCTCTACCAAAGGGACGAAAACTTGTTGGATGCAAATGGGTTTACAGAACCAGGTATGGACCAGATGGGAAAGTTGATAAACATAAAGCTCGTCTTGCTACTAAGGGTTTTTCACAAGTTGAAGGCATTGACTATATTGAAAACTTCTCCCCTGTTGCCAAAATGAACTCTATCCGCCTTGTTCTTTCCCTTGCTGCCTCTTTCAAATGGGAAGTCCATCAGATGGATGTTAAATCTGCCTTCTTGCATGGGGACTTGCATGAAGAAATCTATATGGAACAACCTACTGGCTTTATACAAACAAACTCCAGCCTTGTATGTTGCTTAAAAATCCCTTTATGGTCTCAAGCAAGCTCCTTGGGCTTGGTATGCCAAAATGGATAGCTTTCTTTTAGAATCTGGCTTTTCTAGGTGTCATTCTGACAATACTGTCTACACCAAGAAAGTGGGTCAGTTCTCTTATCATTCTTGTTCTTTATGTTGATGATCTTATCCTCACTGGTAGTGATCCCAACCTTATCAAACCATGTGAAGTCCAACCTTAAAAATAAGTTTGAAATGACAGACTTAGGACACTTGCATTATTTTCTTGGTCTTCAAGTCTTGCAATCCAAGGAAGGTATTTCCCTTTCCCAGTCCAAGTATGCTTGTGATCTTCTACGCCATTTTCACATGGATGACTGTAAGCCAGCCCCTTCTCCCTTTCAGTCTAGAGCCAAACTTTCAGTCACTTGTACTTCCCTTGAAGTTGATGCTACCTTATACCATCAACTCGTAGGAAAACTTTTGTATCTGACTCATACTCGTCTTGACCTTTCCTTTGCTGTTGGCATTATTGCTCGGTTTATGCAAACCCACATGAAAGTCATTAGAAAGCAGCTAAAAGAATACTTTGTTATGTTCGAGGTACAGTCCAGTTTGGGATTCATTATAGTGCAAAAGCATCTCCTCTATTGGTTGGTTTCACTGATTCTGATTGGGCTGGTGACCTTGATGATCGGAAGTCTACTGCAGGTTATATGTTCACTCTTGGTTCAAGACCTATTACATGGGCTTGCAAGAAACAAAGTGTCATTTCTCTTTCTTCAGCAGAAGCAGAGTATCGTGGTGCCATAGAAGCTAGTAAGGAAGCCCTGTGGCTTCGTCAGATCCTGTCAAAGTTTGGCTTTCAGTAGCAGCATCCGACTACACTTTGGTGTGATAATCAAAGTGCCATTCAACTATGAAAAGATCCAGTCCAACATCAACGCAACAAACACATTGAACTGCACATGCACTTCATTAGAAAGCTCATTTACGATCATGTTCTTGAAGTGCAATATTGTTCAACAGATGATCAAGTTGCAGACATCTTTACAAAGGCTCTCACAGAGGCGAAGTTTACTAAACTTCGATTTATGGTTGGAGTTCAGGAAGTTGTCACTAGGGGGATAGGCTTAGTGCCTCCTTCCCTTCTCCTATTGTAGTCATATTTGTACATCCTTCAATCCTTCCCAAGTTGGTCTTAAGGGGGGATGTTAGGAATTCTGACACATAGGAAATAGTTAAGTATAACTTGGTCTAGTGTAGAGTTAGGTAAAGTGGGTTTCTTTACTATGTACTTTTGTAACTTACAATCCGACGGTCACGATATGTAGTGATCTGAAGGTTCATTCTCTCCTCGGTATTACTGACACTTGATCCGTGGCTTAACACCCGATTGGTCCATGATCTCTATTTAAAGAGCATGGAGGGTCATTTGTAGGGCAACCTTTCATGAGAGAAGCTTATGTAAAGTTTCATTCTTTTCATTAATAAATTGCCTGAAGTGGTCGCATTGGCTCAGGCCGTGGACTGTTTCCCTCTTTGAGGGTTTTAACCACGTCAACAATACTGGTGTATTGATCCATGATCTATTTGTGAGCAGTGTCCTTTGGTGTTATGTCTGAGGAATTTACCCTGTAAATTCCAACAGAATGGAGGCAAATGGTAAAAATTTACACTAGTCTTTAGCTTTTCTTATCAAATTGAAAGTAAACATCATGCACATAACACCTTCTTCAATATCAAAATTATTACAATTAATTTTTCATAAGCAAAAACATTTTTCTTACTGTTAAATTTTACCATGGACAAGAGTTGAACCACCTTTATTGGAGTGGAGGCAAGTGGAAGTCGAGTAAAGAAATTCCAAAGAGGTCGTTTTAAAGGACCCATTTTAAAGAACTTAAAGCTTAAAATAATTTTTTTATAGTGGAAAGCTTTCAAGAATAATAAATGATGACCCTCCTTCTAGTGTCAAAAATGTTGATGGCCAAAAATAACATCATCAACATGGAAGGGAGACTACCCAGTCAGAGCCCCAACTAATCCCTTATCCATTTGATTTGGTGGTTCCAACTGGTTCTATTGAGTCGAGCTACCCCCTCTCTCTTTGATGACTGGCTTTATTTCTATTACTTACCAAACAAGGATATAGATATCAGGATTACTCTCTTGTTGTTAGCTTGCAAGAAAACAACCCTTAAGTTGTCTTGAGGGCTCAGCCAAGCCACACTAAAGTTTTCCCTTGGTGTAAGAGGACTTCTAAAATGCAATGATAAAATATAAATGCAATTATACTCTAAGATGCAAGTGACAGAAAATAAATCTATCTCGATTAGGAAGATGTATATCTAGTCCCAATTGAGAACAAGATAATTAAATGAGTGGGGATTTAACGTGTCTCTTTGATGATGAACATTTTGCTAATGAAATAGTTCTAATAGCTGATATTGTGACTGCAAAACATGCTATGTTCAGAGACTTTTAACATCGAATGATTAACCATTAACATAAGGAATTAGTTCACTTAATCTTAATGGTTATTAAATCATTTTTAAATGACAGATTTCTCAGTAAATAGTTACTCAGAAATCTAATTTAAGCACTTGAGCAAATAAGAAAATTGATAACAAATCCATGACACTAATGAATTAGATATCTAATCCAAAAGAAACGCATCCATATTAACAATAGTGCACAATATGGATTAATTTACACAAATCTACTATCAAAAATATGAAATTTGCATTACAAATAATAGCATTTAAATACAAATTGATTAAAACTGGTCTTTTTGCTCTATTTCCCCATTCGATCTCCAACAATTCTCCCAAAGTGATCATCTCTGCTAGTAGGAAGAAGAACTACAAAAGTGTAAGCCTTGTCTCACTAAGAAAATTTAAATCTTGCAAGAAAAAATCTCCAAGGTACTCAGATTTGAATATCCCTCCTTCCTACAACTAAAATACTTTACAAAAGTGCTTCAGAGCAAAAAATGTAGAGAAGGGGAACCCTTTCCTCGTTCTCAAGACTAATATTAATAATTTACAAAAATCTACCCAAAATGGAGAATTTTTGGAAGTGGTTAAGATCCATCTATTTTGGAGCTGCAAATCCTCATCATTTCCTTTATTGTTGCAATAGAAATTCTCCAAGATGCCATAACTTCATCCTCTCCAATTGATCTCCTCTCAAAATAAAATTCCAACCATTTAAAACTTCCCAGCAAAATTAAACCAAAATTGGGAAAATAAAATTATCAACAAAATTGTCAAATACAAATTAAATTGGATAAATAAAATGAGAGAGTTTCCATGCTATCATTGCTTCCTGTAGAGATTTGATTAGCATTTGTACAATCTGAAGAATGAATAAGTGATTTATTTTCTTCAAGCCAATAAAATTCAGCAAAACCAATTAATGCTGCAAATTCATTACTTATATTTCTGCTAAATTTTCGGCTATTAAATGTTGAGATATGTTTGGTTTTATATTCCGAGATTGTTTTTCACGATTCTAGGTTTCTAACGAGCCATCTTGGGCCTCATTTAGCCAAGTAAAACTCATGATATTAGCCTTCAAAGTCAAAATGTCAAAACTGCCCATTTAACCAAGTAAACCTCATGATATTAACCTTCAAAATCAAAATGTTAAAACTACAAAAATTCCGAAAATACGTGCCTCTACCAAAAACCTAATATTTTTTTATTAAAAATCTAATTCTAATTTATGTTCCTAAATTAAATAATTATAATGTAAAAATTGAATTAAATTAATACAATAAATTAAATCGAGAATTATAAAAAAATAACATTATTTAATATTAAAATAATTAAATAGTAAATAATTATAAAAATTATTTTTAAGATTTATTTAATATTAAAACTAATAATTAATTATTAAATTAATTATAAAAATATTTTTCCAATTTTTAATAGAAAAACAATATTAAATAAAATATTATAATCATGGTATGGTGGCACTTTGGCTGAACGAGTCAAGAGGAGTATGGAGGGGAGGTATAAGGGCTCATGAGGGTTATAAGGAGGTTGAGGGAGATATAAGGAGCGGAGCAAAATGGTGGGCCATCTTGGGAGTCATAAGGAGATGGGTTCGGGAGGAATAAGGGTCGGATAAATGGAAAAACAAGGAAGCGGGAAGGAGCTATGGGAAGGTGGAGCAAGATGTAAATCCGGAAACCCCGGATCCCTGGAAACTTCAAAATTTTAATTTATTTTTTATTCTTGGAATGAGAATTTGGGCAAGTTTTGTAAATTTTAATTTTCTATTTATATATATATATATATAATATAATTTTCCTAGGGAGAAAATATTGTAATTCATTAATTGCTGAAATTACATGCTATAGATGCCCTTAAGCATAGCAAATTGTGACCTTTGTTAACTGTTAGAAGTTCAAAAATAGGTACCAAGTAGACCCAGTAGGGTGTACTGTTTAGCTATAGCTATTACATATCAAAATGTCACTAAAGGTGATAATTGTTCAGAACTCAAAAGTATTAATTACAATAATTACAAAACTAGAATTTATAATAAAAAATTGTTGTGAAGCTAGGGGTTGTTCCCCCTCCAAAGTTCATGTTCTATATATGGCCTGTGAAAGAACTGGTAGGTTCTTTCTGGTGAGTGTTCAGTGATCAACCATTCTCCTCGAGGACGATTCGTTACCTCTTTTGAAAGCTTGTCCGCACTTTCATTGCGCTCCCTGTAGATATGAGAGCATGAGATATGGTTAAAATATGTTTTGAAAAAAACAATTTCATCCATTATAGTTCTTAGAGAAAATGCATGGCATGTAGCTGCAGCATTAAACCAATTTATAACATTTTTGGAATCCCCAAATATTTGAATATGTCTGCACTATTTGAGGATAGCAAAATAAATCAAGTGACGAAGAGAGATCAACTCTGCGAAGTTGTTTGTGCCTTCGCCCAAGCCCATGCTAATGTGGAAAAAGTGTGTGTCTAATAGGTGGAAAATTATGCCACCCTGTAGCCCTGGGCTTGCGCTGCCCCATCAAAGTATGCCCAAGGCTGAGATTTGTCAATTAATTCCTGATTTAAGTTTCTAGGCCTGTTGATGGTTTCTTCAGCAGGTATTTCCTCGTACCCCGAAACAATCTTAGGTGGGATCAGGGCCTAGTTTATAGGCCTGTCTCCGAAAATAATACAATTGTGTCCCAAACAAATATGCCAAGAGACCAGAAGTGGTAAGTTCCTTAATTTTGGGTCATTTGCACCACCCCACCAATTATCCCAGGCACTGAGGATATCTTCACGATGCCAAATTTGATTTATGTTGAGAGATAGCAGGACCTGCAACCAGAGCATCTTAGTTGTGGGGCAAGTGAGGAATAAATGTAGATTTGTTTCCTCCTCCTTGTGACAGAGGACACACCATGAGGTTCCTGTGTAGGCTCTTTTTCTAAGAACAGTTCTTGTAGGTGTTTTATCCTTGAGGATGTTCCACATCAAGAGTCTTGTATGCGGGGGAGCTTTCAATTTCCAGAGATGAGTCCACCAACCTTTCAGTCTTTTCGTTTTGTACGTGCTTGAAAAATGTCGTAACCTTGCTTGGAGGAGTATAAACCCTTTTTGGAATGACCCCAAATTAGCTCATCCTCGTCTTCAATCAATCAAACATAGGACTCAATTAGCGCTTGTATGTAATTTTTCCGCGATTCATCCCATTGAATCAAGATATTCCACTCGATCCCAGAGTGCCAAGCTTGTGACAAGAAGGATCTGTTTCTCTGATCGCCAAGTTGCAAAATGTACAGGATGCCGATATTGTTTAAAAATGTGATAAGATCCAGTGGGAGAAGATAAACATTCCCATTGCCAATCCAGGGGTCGAACCCAATTCGCACAACTGCTCCATTTCCGATTTTCCAAATGAGTCCATCTTTAATGATGGGCAATGTACTAAGTGTGGCCCTCCAAATAACAAAGATTCCTTTTCTGCTCCAAATGGGGCGCCTTATCCAATCCATAATTGAGCTGGGCCAAATATATTTGTGGTAGATAACCTCTGTCCAAAGACTCTTATGTTTAAGGAGAGACCACCCTTGTTTTGCAGCGAGCGCTTGAGCGAGTGCTGAAAGATGTTTGAGTCCCCAATCGCCCCATTTTTGGGGGATTGCAATTTTTCTCCATTTAACCTAGGTGAAAGGCTTCCCAACCTTCTGACCCTTCCATAGGAAATGGCTGCAGAATTTTTGTATTCTATTGAGAGTTCCCATGGGGATCCATGTCAATGACATCCAAAAGATAGGGCTAGCTTCAAGGATTGCTTTGATAAGGATCAATCTTCCCACCCTGGATAGGAAGCGATGACACCAGATGTTGATTCTTTTCTCCACCTTTGTGATCAGCTAGGTCCAATCAGCAAGTTTGTAACCATTTTCTTTGAGTCTAAAACCAAGGTACTTCAGACTTGCAGGTCTAAAACTTGAAAAGGGAAATTTTGTTGCGAGAGTTGTATTTCCTGATTTGAGCATTTAGAGAAGGATATAGTAGATTTCTCCCTGTTGAAATCCATCCCTGTAGCAATATTGAAGAGCTTTAATGTCTGTATTAGGGTGGTGATGTCTAGTACACTCCCATTGAGGAAGATAAGACTATCGTCCACAAAGAGGAGATGTGTCAATGTGTAATGATCAGTGATCTTCAATCCACTGAGACTTCCAGTTCTCTTCCCCGAGTCAATCAACTTGCTCAGACCTTCCATAACCAAAAGAAATAGAAGAGGGGATAGTGGACAACCTTGTCTTATTCCCCTTTGCGCTTGGAAGGGATGAGAGGCAGACCCATTGATGAGAATTACAAAGGATACAGATGTAATGCATCCCATAATCCAATTAATGAAGTCCAGTGGGAAGCCGATGTGAGTGAGAATCATTTGGATATATAACCAACTTACTTTATCAAAAGCTTTTGTTAAATCAATTTTGAGAGCCATCCCTTTGAGCTTTTTCAATTTGATAGAGTGGAGGGCTTCCTAGACAGATTCGATGGCTTCATGGATATGTCTGTTTTGAAGGAATGCGAACTGTTCTTGAGAGATGTGTTCTGATAGGATAGGTTTGATGCAGTTGGCAATGATCTTGGCTACGATTTTGTAAAGGCAATTGCATAGAGAAATAGGGTGAAATTCATTGAAAGAGGAGGGGGAGTCTGATTTTGGAATCAGGGCTATGAAGGTGGAGTTGAGAGGGGCATATATATGGCCAAGAGTCCGACTCTCTTCAATAACTGCAAGTAGGTCTGGACCAACAATCTCCAGGAAGGCAATATAAAATTCCACAGGCTACCCATCCGGGCCTGGGCTTTTGTCTCTCTTAAACCATTTTAAAGTACTTTCAAGTTCCCCCATGGACACAAGCTTGATGAGATCATCTATGCCCTTCAGATCCAAATATCTAGGGAAGTGACCAGCCATATTGATGATTTTGGGCAGAGAGGGGGCAAAGGGTGCTTTGAAGAGTCTCTTGAAATGAGTAGTGCCAAGTTGAGCTAGCTGAGGATGCGAGGTAGCCAGACCCTCTTGTTCCATGGGCATCTGCCAAATAGTGTTATTGGCTTTCCTTCCATTTGCGAAATTATGAAAAAAAATTGTATTGTCATCCCCTGCTTGCATCCAGATAGCTCTACTTCCGAGCCTCCATAACTCTTCCCTATCCATAAGGATCTTGGATTTCTTAGATTCCAAGTCCACAAGACGGATCTTAGCATCATTAGATAGAAAGACAAGCCCATTTTCATCTGTTAAAGAGGTAAGTTGGTCCTCAATGTCCACTAGGGACTGATCATCCCGATTTTTTTCCTTTTGGACCAATCAATGGTGAGTCTCCTGAGCTGATCCAAGTGCCTATAGAAATCAACAGCTTTTCTTTGGTCTCTGAGAGGGGTTTGTGCTCTCCAGTAATTCGAGACTAATTTGACATAGTCTGGGTCTTTTAGATGTGAAGAATTGAACTTGAACTAGGCCCGAGGCTTCCTAGAAGGGCCGGTCACTTGAAGGTAGATGGGGGAATGGTCCGATATGCCTCTCAAATCAACCCATTGTCTGTATAGGGAGAGGGTTCAGAGGAGCTCTTCATGTAATAAGAATCTATCAAGCCTTCTTCCAAGTGCAGCATCACCTGTGCGTCTATTATGCCAAGTGGGCATTTTCTTATTCATGGGGACGTCAATAAGCCCATGGAGACCCAAGAGGGATTTCATCTGATCTGAGAGGGGTCAATTTGAGAGTGATGGCCCCAGGATTCCTCATTCCCAATGGAGAAATTTAGATCATCTCCAACGATCGTGGAGCTGGTGAGCATAGGATTACCTAGAAAGGAATGCCAGAAATCAAGTCTATTCTGATTAGGAGCATAGATATTGATGATTCGGATATGTTTCCCTAGATCAGCAGCAAGAACATCCATGCCCAAGAAGCCATGGCCTCCCCAAGAGGATATAACCTTGACAGTTTTGGGGTTAATGCCCAAAGCGAGGCCACCAGATCTGCCCACAACATCCAGGGCTTGGAAGTGCCACCCAGGAAGGAGAGAGAGGAGAGTTTTGGAGATCATGTCGGAGGGGCCGAGGGTTTCCGGAAGGAATAAGATGTCATAGGGGGAGCGATTCAGAAGGCACTTAAGAGTAAGTTTTTTCTTGGGGTTGGTTAAACCCCTGCAATTGAAGGAAAGCCAAATCATGAGGGAACATGTTCCAGGGGCTCTGATGCTCTAAGTGCCCTTTCGATGGCGGTCTGATGACCTTGTGCCACATCTACCACCGCTATCTTGATGGATTTTGCAATCTTGGTAGGTCTACCTCTAGTAGGTTTAGATTCAGCAGGTTGGGGGGGAATACCTAGACCAAGCAAGGGGATTTTGTGCAGCGGTTGAGATCGAAGGTTGTAGGAATGGGATCTCGATGTAGAGGGAGGGGAGGATGGAAGAGGAGGGGGGGTGAATGCAGGAAGGGACGGAGGGGTGGTCGAGAGAATCAAGGGAGGAGGCTGGATACCACATTCAATGGGAGGCTGAGGGCTTAAAAATACATCAATATGAGATGAAGGAGAGTGCAGTGAAGTAAGAACATGATTACATAGAAATGCAGAGGAGCAAGAAAAAGTATCAATACCTGTTGAAGGTGCGACACCCTTCGCAGACCTGGATCGAGTCTGAGGAGGGGATGAAGATGGGATCTTTGGTAGATTTGTTTGTAGTGCCAAGCCTTCATTCGCTTCCTTAGGATGTTCTTGTCCACAGTGTTGCTTGTCCATATTCGAATCTTCTGACAGACAGTGTTTGACTCCCCTAGCCGTCTCCTGTGCAGATGAAGAGAGTAAAGGAAAATCCTTATATAGGTGCCCGACCTTGTGGCATCATTGACAGTGGAAGGGCACTCCTTCGTAGTCCAGGTTCTAGCAAAGTGAGAAATGCCTCTAGTGGAGAGTTATTTTCTCCTCCAGCCCCTCCTTGGTGTCCAAATGGACAAGGATTCTTGCCATAGTCATAATACTAGTTTTTTCAAAGGACTGGTCATGTTCTAAATAAGTCCCTAGAGCGTCTCCAATTCTCTTGAATATCGGATGGGTCTATAATTGCATTGGGAGGCCAGGTAGGCAAACCCATATAGGCCCTGCTCCCATCTATTCGTGTTCTGAGTCGAATAAGGGATCCCATCTCTTTAATAGAACTGGAGCAAGCTCAATGTGCTAGAAACGTGAGAGAATCCAATCCGTGTACTCTTCCCTATGAAACCGAAGAGCAAACCAGGCCCACGCCAAGACTCTGATAACGGGGAGTTCTTTAAGGAGGGTACCCAAATCTTTGAGGTCTAGAGCCTAAGGTGCTCCACTGAGTAATTTCTACCTCTTACTCGACCTACTAGAACCTTCTTAGCTGTGTCTGTAACTTCTCCTATCAGGATGTCCCTGCCCAGGGTAAGGTTAATATCTCTATCCATAGCTTTTAAGCACCTCCCCCTCTTGGGTTTGTCCGAACGATGTGCCATCAGATATTCCTTAAGCAGGCTTCTGCAGCTTTGATTGATAGTGAGGAGGGTAGTTAGGGTGGATTTAGGGTTAGGGATGGGGGGACTGAAGCACCTTGACCGAATGGGGGATGTAGGATTCCTGCTGTTAGGAGCTAGGGTTGCACTGGAGAGAGCAGGGATGGAGTGGGGAGAGGGTTCAAAGGGAGTAGTGTGGGAGGAAGAGGGCGCACCTGAGGGCAAAGGGATCTGTGGAGGATGAACCAGGGGGGAATCGAATGTAGGGGAGGGTTGTAGGAAACTCCCCAACAGAATGAGGGTAGCAGGAGATAAGGGAGGGCAGTTCAAGCCAGGCAAGTCTTCAACGTGAACATCAAGTGGAGGGTGATTTTCAGAGGTGCCCAGGTGGAAAGGAGTGGATTGGGCAGCTGTCAGTGAGCGCTTTTTAGTTGTGGAGGGTTTAGAGCCTGTCCCCAAATGGTGATGAGCTCATATGCCCTGGTCAGGGTTGGGGACCTCCTCGTAGTCCACGAGGTCTTCCGAATCCATTGGGAAGCGACAATAACGGTCGGCAAAAAAACAACAAATGATGAGAGGTCAGCAAAATGGGGGTAAGGAAAAACAGGAGCTTCTCAGAAAACTCTAAGAACTGATCGCAACGGAAGGTAAACCAGGCAGTGAGGGGGTGGTAGTCTCAGGTCGGCTGTGCGCTTAGGTGACGGTCAATCCTCGGGGTTAAGACCCCCAAGGCTTCCATGGAAGCTGTGACGGTTGAGCAGAGCCAGCCCAAGTTGCAAAATCTCTCCAGAGGTTGAGCTTATCTTCTGTAGAGGTTCGCTTGCATCCTTAGTTAAATAGAGAGACAATTTTTCTTATTCTTCAAAATATATTTTAATTATACAACAATATGAGTTATATTATATAGTTTTGTTAATAATTAAGCCATAAGGCATTCCCTCTGAAATCAACTCCCCTCTCTGCCCACCTGTCATCCTTGTACGCCATGGGATTATATGTTAGGCGATTGCAAAAGTTTCAGTGGTTCGATCGAAATGGTTACAAAATGGTTATAAATTCGTTGTGGAAACGGTTTGGAGACTGGTCGGCATAACCAATTACGGCGTGGTATCTTGAATTCATCATTTCCAACTACTATGCTGCCTCCTTCAAAACTATGAAGTACTGCGGATGGGAACCATCTTTGCTTCTGGGTTCATTAGAACCATACGCTTCGTGGAAGAGCACTGGAGGCAACTATGTCCGGACATAAAAACTGGCATTCTCAGCAAAGATGTAACGGATGTAACGGATCCATCCGTCAAAGAAGTCGTCCCGAAGCTGCTGCTAAACCCAAATCCAGAATTGGCTCAACTTATTGAAAGGGAATGCTCAGCTCCTTCATGGCAAGGAATTATAACTAGCCTTTGGTCTAACACCAAGTATATCAAAGTTATCGTGACTGGTGTGATGGCTCAATATATTCCTACTTTGGATTACTACAATGGGAGTTTACCCATGGTATGCACTATGTACTCTTCCTCAGAAGGCTCCTTTGGACTTAACCTGAACCCTCTTTGCAACCCTTTAGAAGTGTCTGACACTTTAATGCCAAACATGGCCTACTTTGAGTTCCTTCCAAAAAGAACAAGAGGGTTTAGTTAAACTGGTTGACGTGAAAATTGGGCAAGAATACGAGCTTGTTGTCGCCACATATGCAGGTACTACATGATGAGTAGCACATGATTTTCAGCAAAATTTGTTTCTGTAATGTGTGAGATAATGTTTAATTTATTAATCTGCATGCAAGTTTGTATCTCAATAGAATGGGGGACGTGTTGCTGGTGACCGGCTTTCAAAATGCGGCACCTCAATTCCATTTTGTTTGCAGACAGAATGTTGTGCTGAGTATCCACATAGAAAAAACGGAATCAAACCACTAATAATAAATTGTTGGACATGGTTCTTGTGGTTGCTGTCCTTTGTCCTCAATTCGACATACCAATGCAGAGCTGTAAGTATTGCAGAAAGTTGTAGGTGGATAGTTTTATCTCAAAGGCATTGTCACAGTATGTCCAACCATCAATATGTGAAGGATATCTTTGCCATGTTTTTTTTAATAAGTTATTTTTGAATGAGGTGAGTGCGGGAAAAGTTCAGTGTTCCTTTTGGTCAATAAATATCACTAAAACTAATTTGAAGTATCAGGCTGGGGAGGAATGCAGAGCTGTAAGTATTGCAGAAAGTTGTAGGTGGATAGTTTTATCTCAAAGGCATTGTCACAGTATGTCCAACCATCAATATGTGAAGGATATCTTTGCCATGTTTTTTTTAATAAGTTATTTTTGAATGAGGTGAGTGCGGGAAAAGTTCAGTGTTCCTTTTGGTCAATAAATATCACTAAAACTAATTTGAAGTATCAGGCTGTGCCTCCCCCTTTTTTTTTTTTTTTTTTTTTTTTTTTTTTTTTTTATTTTATTTTTTTTTTTTTTTCACGCGGGGAAGGAAAAGGAATAAAGCCCCCGCTGGAAAATCACATTTACATCCTTATTATTACATCTCATACATTCATATTGCGGCCACATCATAGCCATCACATCAAATGGTATAAACCAACATCCGCCAAATAGCGCCCGCCGCAGCAGGACTCGATCGTGGCCGGGGTGCGTGAAAACGACTGCCCCGACCACTGTGCCATGCGATATGCTTACCATCCATATTTTTAATTTGAGATTGACCGTTGCTTGCTCCATATGATGTTACCTTTAAAAATGGTTTCACTTTATGAATAATTAAGTGACTGGGGTGATCGATAATTCTTTATTATAAATAAATTAGAAGAGAGAATTTTCATTTATATATGTGGAAGATTATAGAACATCAGAATTATTAAGTGTGATTTGTATAATTAATAACTTTTTTATTATAAATAATTTAGAAGAAAGAATTTGATCATAAAAGATTTATAAGATTGAGTACAAAATTTAGGTTAATGGGGTTTTAAAACATTCTTGATATAAATGGTTTTTTTTTAAGTAAAAATAAGAAATGAGGTATGTGATTTAAATTCTCCTATTGGATTATGTTTACATTTTCTTATGAAAAAAATTATGTTTTTCATTAACAATTTTGCTTAATTTGCGAAGTATTACCTCTGCCATCAGATTGAAAACCAATGTTAATCTGTTACAATTAGTTATGTGATAGTTACAATTCTTTATATAATACTTTGATTTAAATTTTCATATTGGATTATGTTTACATTTTCTTATGAAAAAAAATATGTTTTTCATTAACAATTTTTTCTATTTTGCAAAGTATTACCTCTGCCATCAGATTGAAAACAGTGTTAATCCGTTACAATTAGTTATGTGATAGTTACAATTCTTTATATAATACTTTGATAGAATTAGAGTACCAAAATTCATGACACGAACTTGTTGAGCATCCTCCGATAGATGATAAGCCCATTGTTGCGTACTTTATTTTTTATTAATAGATCTAATGACCCATTTTACATTAATTTTTCCTAATTAAAATTTCAATTTTTAGAACGTAATTTATTTCATAATGTTTGTATTTTATTATAAATTAGTTATAATATTTTCTATAATTAATAATTTTTAATTCATCAAAATAATTATAAAATGGGATAATTGGTTATTATAAATTAGTATTAATAATATTTTTTTATAATTAATAATACTTGTTTTCAGCAAGATAATTATAAATTGGTTGATGGGTCATTACTATATTATAAAGAAATTTTTATTTCATCAAAATAATTATAAATTAGTTGTTATTATATATCATAAGAACTATAAAGTGTTAATGATTAAAGTTTATTTCATGTCTTTTATAAAAGTGAAAGGGTTTTAGCTTGAGTGGTTTAGCTAACTATTAGCTTCATAATGGCATGGACTTAAGTCTCGTGAAACATGTTGTGATTAACTAGTTTGTGAATTTTAAGAAATAGTTGTATCTCATATAATAGTGAGAAAACATAGAGATTATGAACCATAGAGGTTATCAGGTACTTAAAAATTCAAGGTAATTGAATTGAGTAAGAGAACTTAAGTAGAATATGCTATGAATAAATTGCTTTACATTTTTTTTTTTTTTTTTCAGAAGAAAAAAGCGAGATATATTATATTGAGATCATATAATTACATAATTGTAACATATGCATATATGCATGAATGTATATAGTTCAGAATTCTGTGTATCAAGAATCATATCAGTGTGATACATGTGATGATAATGTCCATATGGGAAATATCTATTGGAGGATCATATATAATAAAGCAAACATTGTGAAAAATATTATGTTCCATATATATCGTGCCATTCTGTCATGATGCTGTCCATGATGGTGAATGATGACATGGCAGAGTCATTAAAAACATGGTCATTCCGCCATTTCCATACTGACCATAAGAAAAAGAGGATGAGATATCTTCTGTTCCCTTTCTGTTTGCTCCACCAAATGAGTGCTGCACTGGGAGAGTCAAAATCTGTCAGTATAAAATCAAATGAATTTGACAGAACGTACCAGATCTGCTGAGTGACTGGGCATTTGAAAAACATGTGTAGATTGGATTCTTCATCGACTTTGCATAAAGTGCACCTGCTGGGTCCATACCAAAATCGCTTTCTGAGGTTGTCCCATGTTAAATTCTTGTTGTAAAAGACAAGCCAGGCAAAAAATATAATCTTTGGTGGGCATTTAGCCTTCCAAAAACATTGTGGGAAAGATGGTAGAGAGTATGGAACTCTGCTGCATATCATAAATTTATATATATCTTGAACTGAGACAGGTCTTCGAAAATTGCTAACGGTCCATAGAAGAAGGTCTTTGTTTCCATGTCTCTGAATACCGCTCCTGGATAATTGTTCAATGGCCGATTTCCATATTCCGTCCCAATAGTCCTGTAAATCAAGATCATGTCCATCCTTCCAAACCGGAGTGTTCCCGTGCCAGTCTTTGATGAGCTTGTCCCATGTGAATATCCCTTTATGCTGAAACTGTATAATGAGTCCTCTGGGAATTGAGTGTTCAAATTTATTGCCTGTTAATGGATCAATGCCGATAAGGATATTGCTGCCATTGTGAAACCTCCATCTCAAACGGGAGATAAAGAAAGATTCGATTTTCCTCATGCTAAGCCATATAGGGGAGCCACTCCTGGGTCCGATTGTGCCCTTCCTTAACCAATATTCAATTGGTTTTCCTTTCATATATCTGTGTCGAATAATATTGCTCCATGGTGAGCATCCATATATTCCCCTCCATAATGATCTACAAATGAGCGCGCAACCAAATAGGCGGAGATCCAAAATACCCCATCCACCCTGCTGTTTTGGAATTGAGATGTGCTTCATCTGTGCAAGGTGGAGCTTATGCTGAGAAGATGTGTTTCCCCATATGAAGGCGGCGGTGATCTGGTTGATACGCCTGATGATGCAGGAGGGAAGGTAAAAAAGATGAGCCCAATAAACAGATAAGTGAGAAAGGACTGCTTTGGAGAGAGTTACCCTGCCCGCCAAAGATAGGACACGGAATTCCCATGATGATATTCTCTTATAATAGCGCATTACAAGCCAGTCCCAATCTATGATCGAATATTTGAGTGGCTTGAGGTGATAACCGAGATAGGTAATGCCACAGCAGATGGATTGTGTTTGGATGCCAAACAAATCTGCAATTTCCTGTATCAGTGCCAAGGGTCCTCCGTGGAAATATAAGGTAGATTTATGCTTGTTAATATTAAGACCCGTTGCTTTCTGGAAATTGATGATAATGTTGTATATACAGGTCCATGAGGCACGATGAAGCATTGCACAAATGAGAACGTCATCCACAAATAGGTTGTGGGACAAAGATATATGACGACTGATATTAATGGGAAGACATCTCTGTTCATCCACCGCTTTGTTGATGTGTAAGCTAAGTGAGTTCATAGCCAATATAAAGATGATTGGTGCAAGTGGGCATCCCTGTCTGAGGCCCCTTTCTGCATGAAAGAAAGGGGAGGGGATCCCATTTATATTTATAGCATATTTGACCCCCTCTATGCATGCCATGATCCATGAAATCATTTCGACACGGAGACCGATCTTTTCCAGGAGGCAACGGATGAAGCCCCAGTCCAGACAGTCGTATGCCTTTTGTAAATCAATTTTTAGAACGGCACCAACAATATTCTTGGAGACCATCGAGTATAAACATTCTTGTGTGGATGCAACCGCATCAAGGATGTTCCTTCCCTTCAGGAAAGCATGCTGATCGCCAGATAAATGAATGGCCAGGGTGCCTTTGATGTGCTCCGCTATAATCTTGGAAATAATTTTGAATGAAATGTTGCAAAGAGATATCGGTCTGAAATCAGAGAATGATTCAGCATCCTGCTTCTTTGGAATGAGGGCAATAATGGTGGATGATGTGTGTGGGTGGATGTATCCATTGATACGAGAGTCCTCAATCATACTGATAAGGTCGGATTTAATCAGATCAAAGAAATGTAGGAAAAATTCGATGGTCCATCCATCTGGCCCAGGACATTTGTCCTTGCTAAAGACTTTGAGAGTGTGAAGGAGCTCCTCCTCGTCGATCGGCTGAAATATGGCATCATTAGTGGACGAGTCGAACATGAGAGGATAATGATCGATACCCCATAATATGTCCCAGATGGCACATCCCTGGCCCCTGCTATATTGATTCCTGAAATGTGTGAGAGCAGCATCTGTGATATCCTGTTGGGAGGTGAAATAACCACCCGAACCATCTTGGATTCTCCATATGGTATTGATCTCCCGCCTGTGATTAGCATACTTATGGAAAAATTTTGTGTTCCGATCCCCCAGACCGAGCCATAGAGCACGACTCTTGAGTCACCAAGTGGATTCCTCATGTTCTAAGATTCTGTTCTTTTGACGGGTCAGGTCAGCAATCAGACATTTTTGTTGGAATGAAAGGGAATTAGGATCACGAGTGGATAAAAAATTATCCAATTCTGATTGAATCTTATCAAGGTCCGCACGATCAAGGTACCTTTTTTCACGCTGCCATGACATAACCTTGGAGCGGACGAAATTCATACGAACACGGAGGGAGGATCCTTGAGATGAGGATGCAGAGTCATGCCATGCGGAAGAAACCATGAGATTAAAGCCTCGATCATTAATGAAAGTATGGTCAAACTTGAAAGGATAGCGCCGACGAATGATGTGCTGGTGCCAATGGATAAAAATCGGCCTGTGATCAGATATGGAGTCACTACCAATAGAAAAGACAGGCATACCCATGGTGTCAATAATATCTGACTGGATGATGACTCGGTCAAGTCGCTTTGCAATATATGCTTCGTTTGTCCGACCATTCTGCCATGTGTGAGTCAATGATGAGGGGGCAACATCAATGAGATTCCATATCATCAGTTGGGAACGAAGGAAGTCGGCGATGGGGTCAATCTTCCTGCCGCCACCCCATACTTCATCAGGACAGAGGGTGAAGTTCATATCTCCAATAAGCATTAAATGGTGAATCCCACACAGGTCCGAGGAGAAGAATTTTTCCCAAAAGGGATGGCGGTTCATATACGGGGCATATATGTTAAGGATGTGAATGGGAAGCTGCTGCCCACGGAAAGAGACGTATAACAGAATGCCTGCGAAACATTTATAGGCAGATGCGCGAATCCATAATGGATTCCACAATGCAACAAGTCCACCAGAATGACCAAATGCATCAAGAGCAACAATGTGCCAGGAGGGAAACATCCTCCTGAAATAGGAAATGGAGGCATGCTTGTCATGCATGGATTCCTGTATAAATACCAACTTAGGACGAGCAAATCTGAGGAGGTGCTTGAGCGCAAGGAATTTTGGGCCAGCGCCGAGCCCGCGGATGTTCATGGAGAGGATGTCCATCATGAAGCAGAAGGGCCAGCCATATCTGCTCTAAGAGGCTGATTACGGGGGGAAGACGTGTCAAAAATCGGGATATCGACCAGATTGGAAGAGCGAGGCCCATGTGCAGGAGGAGTGGATCTACCTCTGAAATGACGGGAGCCACCCCTGGTGGTCTTTCGGATCGTGATATTCCTACCTGATGCAGGACTGATCGTGGGAGATGTGTGGCGAAGGGGCTTATGAATAGTGAGGGGTTCGAGGTCCATATAGTGATGGTGCATGAGTGTGTCAACATCACTGTCAAATTGGTTTACAGGTGAGGAAATGGGGGAATTGACAGGAGTGATAGAATTAATGGGATCCTTACCACGGGTGACAGGAGGAGATGTATGATGGGGGGAGGATGAGGAGATGAAAATAGGTAGGGATCCCTTATGAATGGAGCCGATCGGAATAGGGGAGGGAGAGCGAATGGGAGCGTCATCGGAAGGTTCAGGAATGGAGGAATGAGTGATGGGAGGGGAACGAATGGGAGGCTCATCCCTGTCCGGGAATGGCACAGAGAGGGAGGGGATGTGAACAGATGGGATCCGAGAGGGCGGAGATGGCAGAGCAGATGAGTGAGGGAGAGGATCCCGGGTGTGACGCCGCGAGGATGTGTCATGATGAGGGAAACGCCGACGATGGGCGTCACGTCTGGGGCATTGCTCAATGAGATGACCAGTCCTGTGACATGCAGCGCACCGGAAAGGGATACCCCAGAAATCCAAGCGCTGTTCAATCTGTATTCCTCTCCACGATATCTCAATGTGTTCCGGGTACCCCCCCCGATAGGGGCGGTCGATGAGGATCCATGCAATCCTCTTGTCCTTTTCACCGATGATCCAGGGATCAGCATAAATGAAGCGTCCAATAGAGTTCCCGATAATCTCTAGGATCTCTTTTGACCACATTTCCAGAGGGAGATTCGGGAGCTTTACCCAAATCAAATTGTGAGATGGAGTGTTCTTGAGAGGGTCATATCCAATGTACCATCTGTGGAGAGCAAGAAAGCTTCGCTTATAAACCCATGGAGCGCGAAGGATGGAATCAGAATCCGCAACATCAAGAAAGTGGAAGCAGTACCAATCCTTCATGAGATGAGAGATAATGGGCGTGTAACCAATGATAGGCTTCCAATGTTCGGAGATCCACTTCCGCATTTCCAGGTCACTCATGACTGGGAAATGCCATTGGCCAATGAGGGCACATTTCTGTAAGCTGTCGATCCTTTCTGTGAGATGAACATTGTCCAGAGAGATAGTAGGAGGGGGGGCCGATGATTTAACCGGGACACGACCCCCTTTTGATGGCATGTGAGAGCGTGGGGGGTGTGTCCGGTAGGAGGCATTGACGTGGCCTGTGGGAGACCGAAGGGGGTCGAAACCCTCATGAGACGGATGAGGAGCGGAACCAGTCCTGCTGTCGCGAGCCAGAGCACGGGATTCCTCCGCATGGATAGCCGCCCGAATCATTGCCTCAGTGGCAGATGAGTCGGATGCAGAGTCCATAAGAGAACAAATAGGAAAGACAGATCAGCAAAGAGATGATATGACAGATGAGATGATAGAAAGTCAGAGGATATGCTTTACCATAATTTTTTACAAAGACAATCTATTGATTCTTCGCATTTTGAAATAGGCTACACCAATCTCGATCCATTTTAACTCCAAATCTACCAATGGTCATCTAGATTGGTTTAATTCCCCCCTTCACATTACATTAATCCTTTTATTTAATTTATTTTAACGAATTTATTTATTTTTATGTAATTTGAATTAGTCAATATGTTAAACATTACATTAAAAAATCTATACCATACTGGTTTGTGGTTCAATTCCCCCTTTACATTACATTAATCTTTTTATTTAATTAAATTTAACTAATTTATTTATTTTTATGTAATTTTAATTAGTCAAAATGTTAAACATTACATTAAAAAATCTATACCTTTATGTAATTTTAATTAGCCAAAATGTTAAACACTACATTAAAAAATCTATACCATACTCATGCATTTCGGCTCAAAAATAAAGAAAAAATTAATAATTATAAACCATAATACAACATTTTGACCTCAAATCCAAATTTCATAAAAAAAACAAAAACTAAAACTAAAATGACAAACATAAAAATTAACGTAATTTATAATTATAATTGATTATAATTAATAATTAAACTAAATGATGTTATCTTGGGATTTACAAAGACTAGATGATCTTATCTTCAGATCTACCAAGGGGAGACACGATCAAATCTCATAAAAAAATAGAAATAAACTAAAATAAAAACATAAAATTAATATAATCTATAATTAATAATTAAACTAGATGATCTTATCTTCGGATCTACCAAGTGACCAAATCTCTTGAGATGCAAACCCTTTTAGAGTGAAAAGATTTCTCTTTTAGAGTGAAAAGAGATTTGAGGATACAAGATCAAATCTCATAAAAATAAAAATAAAAAACTAATATAATGATTTATAATTATAATTGTTTATAATTAATAATTAAACTAGATGATCTTATCTTCACATCTACCAAGTGATCAAATCTCTTGAGATGCAAACCCCTTTAGAGTGAAAAGAGATTTGATCTCTCTCAACACGGTAGATTTGGAGTTAAGATGGATTTAACCTTGGTTTAAAAATAAAAAAATAAAGTTAAAGTTCTATTACGTTTAATGTGCAAAATTACATCCCAAGTACATCATGATATACAATGACCTCAAACGAACACATAGGAAGATAGAGTACCATATCATCCACATAATAGGCACCAAAGCCCTTAAAAAGACTTCAATTGTTTCAAACATCATCGTTAACAAGAGGTCAAGAGAATAGATGAGAGAAGGCTTAGGAGTCAGACAAGGTCAATGGTTTCCCTCGCATTGGAAGTGACCCTCTATATGAGCTATATATGCATCCAATATTTCCAAATAGTATTTTTGATGCCTCTCAATCCTTCGAATATCATTAAGATATAAGACTCCCATCTTCTCTTTTTTCCTTTTTCCTTTAGAATGTGTTTAAGTAAAGACTTCAATTCCCAATGCAAAGTAACAAAATGCAAGTATCAACTCCTTTGTCCCCTACTGTGTTTAGGGTGAGGTAGCCAATTAGACACCTAATAACAAAATCTGAGTAAGAATAAGCAGGGGGTTCTCATCCCACATTAGACTCTAGATGTCGAATTTATGTTCTAGTGTAAGGGGAAGTTTTTTCATGGTATTAAATGGCTGCCTCTTGTGCCTAAGGTTGCCCACACAAATTGCCATTGGAGTTGTGTTGCCTAGTTTTTTCATGGTAATAAGAGGCTGCCTCTTGTGCCTAAGGTTTCCCACATAAACTTCCATTGGAATTGTGTTGTCTACCTCTCCCAACCAGCCCCTGTCTACATCGCATATATTGTTGGCCATGGCAAAAAGAGGTAAAAAGGGACAAAGCATTTTCCTACTTGAATGGTTAGAATTTATCCACACCTTATTCGAATATGCCAACTTTATTTGGGATTCAATATTTCTTGCAATTGATATATCTCTCTTGGGTTTCATTCAGATCCATTTACATTATTCCCCCAATTCAAACTCTAGCAAACATTTGTCTCATTATGTTTTTTATCACTTTGTGGACATGATCATAGTGACATGCATCGAATGATTTTGGATAGACTATAAGAAGATCAAGTTCAAGCCAAAATATGCATATTTTTAACTCGAGGATGTTGAAAATCGATGCAACAATCACTATATATAATAACATTAAGGATTTTCATTTTCCAAAATATCAAACAATATCCCATTTCCATCTTTCGTGCAATTCTCTATGTGGAAGGGTATAAATGTAAAATCATATGATTGGAAACTTCATTTCCATATTGGGTGTAACTAATTGATTACTATTTATAATGAAATTTAGAAAAAAAGTACAACAATCACTATATAGTGTAAATGATTTTCACTTATCAAAATATCAAACATCTTAGATTACTCTATAATAATGAATATAATATTTATGCAATAAATCTATTGAATTATGATTATAATTGATATAATATTCTTGCGATAAATTTATAAAATTATAATTACTGAATAGAATATTTATGCAATAAATCTATTAAATTATGATTATAATTAATATAATATTCTTGCGATAAATTTATAAAATTATAATTACAATGTTATTATATTTTATATGTTACAATTCTTTATAATTTATGCCTTACAACGTTTCCTTTGCAACATTTGGTGCAATTGCTAGTTATATAATTTTTTTGAATCGGATGGTTTTGTAAGATAGTTAATATTAAAATAATAATTACTAAATTAATTAAATATTAATATTTCTATACATTAATTAATTTACAAAAATTAGAGTGACATACATTTTGTACATTTTTAGTGTGGTGAAATTTATCGAAATTTTGAATAAGCGGTATTTGCAAACCATGAGTCTAAATGAGATGAAACAAGATTTGATGGAAAGCTAGCGAAAAGTCAAACGCAATGAAGCAATTAAAATAGAAACCCAAAGAAAGAAAGAAATTGTCGCATAATTAACCAAAATAAAGCATTAAAGGGCGATATGAGCGGAATTTACATAGAGGGTCCCCATAATTATTATGAAGATAATAAAACAAAAATTGGGGGTTGTGGTTTTGTCACAACAAGTTCCAAACTATAGGCTTGGCGAATTTTCCTTCTGCAGAGCTTTCACTGTACATAGGAAGCTTCCTTTGCACAGTGAAATCTTCGCACAAGGAAGCTCTGCACAATGAAACATAACAATATTGATTGGAGATTTGTTCAACACCCCTCGTAAGAGACATGCAACCACGTTAGTTCTGGCATCATTGGGCATAACAATAGCATAACAATGTCAGTGTCAGTGTTAGAGCACTCACTGATGGAATGACCACTCAAAACATTATTATTATTATTATTATAAATGAATTGACGGGAATTGACAAATATTGAAAACAAAATGTCCTCCACCATGGGAATTATGTCCTATTAGAGCTTTCTCAACCAATAAAAATTAGAAATAAAATTTCTAGAAAATTAGATAATTATTTTTGAATTTACAGAAAAATAGGAATATTCAGCGTTTTCCCAAAACTTTGGTTAAAACTGCAAAAACACAACAGAATAATGCAAAGTCAACGCACTTGACCACAAGGTGAATGCTATAGTCCCTGGCGAGGCAGAGACTAATAAAGGGGTCAGTCATTTAGTTACCTATGATACCATGGTTGATGAGTCAAAAATGAATTCTTATCACAAGTGCCAAACCATTCAGTGTATATAAACGTGGTCATGAACCTAAAACCCCTCATTTTTTTCTTAATTTTATAACTTATATTATTATTATTATGTTTATTATGCTCAAATTTAAAAAAAATATATAAGTAAATATTATAAATATTATTAATAATAAAAAAATCACAAATTAATTATGTAATATTATTAATAAAAAAATGAAAAAATCATTATATATATATATATATATATATATATATAATATATATATATATATATATATATATAATAATATATATATATATATATATATATATAATTGCAACGAGAAGCACTCTCCAACCCAATATGGAAGATATTTAATGTTATATAAAATTTTGAACTCGATCAAATTACTAGTGATTTTTTGAGTCCAAGTTTTGACAACCCGTGGTATTTACCTATGCTTTGGTACGTAATCTTTTAAAATCTACTATAACAATTTTTTCCATATCATATATTTAAATATGAAAAATATATCTTTTTAACTTTACATTTTATTTATAGAAATTAAACCATTCTGAATACATCTTAACTCTGGATCTATCAAGCATTGAGAGGGATCAAATCTATCGAGGTGCAAACTTTTTCTCAAGTTTTGCATTAAAAAAATAGGTTTGCACCTCGATATATTTGATCCCTCTCGGCACTTGATAGATCCAAAGTTAAGATGGATCTAGGCTGGTCCCTCCTTACATCTATACACTGAGGATGTTGGACCCCCATTAGCTGGTCACTTAGCTATGGCGCCTACTGTGAAGTATTTACCACTTTGCAACCATGATTATCACACAAACACATATGGGTTGATGGGTTAACCTAGAACATGTCACTTCCCTTGGGAGGCCATAAACAACTAACAGGGTTGTTGAGCCGATCATCCCTAATATAAATAAGGTAACTTGTTTACATGCCCTGATCTAGTTAGATATTCAAATATGAGTTTTGTGTGAAGTATAATTGTTCAATGGTCCACTATGATGCATTAACAATTATTATCCCTAATAATTGTTGATTTTATTTGACCTCAAGAGGTTTTTGTCAAGTGGTGTTATCATAGCAATAAATACCCCTTGAGAGTTAGCCTTGATCCCATTCATCAACACTCCAAAGGTCATTGTACCCCATCTAAAAAGTAGTTGTGACCTTGACGATGCAATGTTACCCCTCGAGAGATGAGCATTGGGCTATGAGATTATTCCACATGATACTTGACTCGCATGAGTACTTTCAAATGTTGAAACACTACGACACTAAGGTTGGGAATTAGACTTATTAATGATGTGCCCAAATCGACTTAGGATGCCCCCAGGTTGGCCTTGACACTATTTGATGGGAATTTCTTGTTCTAGAGCCCAAAGGATGGTTTTTCATCCTTGAGATGACATGGTAGGGCTTGCACTTCACCTTTGCACCCAAATGATTAAGCATATTGGTGCCACATAATTCATTTAGCCCCTAAAAGGGTGATGTAGGGCACAATGGTGATGATGTCATGGTTATGGAGGCATACCCAATGCACCTTGAGTTTTTCTTGGAGTATAGAACACGCATGATCCATTTGTCACTTAACTGTAGCACATTGAGCATTTGTGGAGGATGATGTCATAGTGGAGGATATTGTTTCCCATAAGTTAGGGATGTTTTGGAATTTAGTGTTATATTTTGGAGCTATTTTGAGGTTGATTTGTGACCTTACACTTGTTGAACACTTGATCAAACTTGTTTTATGGTCTTTCTTGTAAAATTAGTGGAAATAAGGCAAGTTATTGATTCAGACTTATGCCTGAATGCAACAAAATACATAAATAAACATAAACAGGGAGATGCAATAGAAATAAAACTTCATTTCATTAATATCAAGAACTGAAAGATGCTTACATACATAATGGAAATAAACTATCTTGGGCGATGGTAGCTTATCTCTCTAAAGAGATGTGGTAGCTACATGCCTCTGAAATATGTTATAATGAGGCTCGAAGGCCTATTTATTATTGAGAAATAATGGAAAACCCTAAAAAACCAAAAACCTAACCCTGGGAGATGAAGCGCCAAACTATGGGCCTTGTTGGGGTAAATTGGTACATCAATTTCCCAGGGTCGTAACTTTGGCATACGATCTTCGCTTAACGTGCACAATACCTCGTTATAAATATCTATCTGAGGACTATACATTTTGACTATAAGCATCAGTCACAAGCTTACTTTTTTCCATTTTCCAAAAAAAACTCTGTTTAGGGCCCCAAAATGGCTCCGAAAGTTCAAGACCCGAAAAACTGCCAAAAATAGTAAATTGTGCTACAATTAAGGAAACTAAAAAATTAAAAGAAACAATGGTGGGGGTCCAAGTGGAATAGGAAGGTGGCCACCAATACCCACCTAGATCAGTCCTCCTCCCTTGGGAAGCAATGGTCCCATTGCATTGAGTGCCTCCATGAGATGGATACATTTTTGTTGAACTTGGTCCCTGGTGAGCCACTTGCCTTGGTGCAAGAGTTGGCCAGCATTGACAACTTGATACAGTTGGATCTTATGTTGGCGAGTGTTATTCATATGTTTGTCCATGACCCTATCAGTTGTGGCCTATTTGATGCAGCTTGGGTTGAGCTCTATTGGTGTCAATTGCTCAGGAATGTCTGATGTGTCCAACAATGGGGGAAAGTATGGCTGCAACTGGTCCACATTGAATACTAGGTGCAGGCCAAGGAATGGTGGAAAGTTGAGCTCGAAATAATTTTCCCCTACAACCTTAGTGATGGTGTAAGGTCCATGTCAGAGCGGGAAAATCTTGCGGTAGGCCCCTGCGAGGCGCTCCTTCTGCAAATGTAACCAAACTTTGTCACCCACCTGAAACTTGTGTAGCACCCGATGTTGTTCATGACTTTGTTTGTACTTAGCATTTTCTCTGTCTAATATGTCATGGATATGCCGACAGATGTGTTGAATGCGCTCAATGAAGTTGTTATCTCTGTCAACTTTGAACTAGACATGAGTTGAATCTGAATGAGTAGCTGCAAGTGGTATGACAACATCAATGAGACATAGTGGATGGAATCCTAGACCCACCTGAAAGAGGTTGTGGCCATTTGAGCTATGGAGGGCTCTGTTGTAGCTGTGTTCTACTTATGGGAGGATTTCATCCCATGCGTGTGGATTCTACGAGTTACATATGCACAGGATATGCACGATCATCATGTTGACGACCTCTTTCTGGCCATCAGTTTGGGGGTGGAAGGCCATGGACTTAGTGAGTTTGGTATCTAACAACGACCAAAGGCTTGCCCAGAATGAACTTAGGAACTTGTTGTCCCGATATGAGATAATGGATTATGGGATCCCAAAGTGTACCCACACTCATTCAAGGAAGATTTTGGCAGTGGCTTCTAATGTGAGACTATTGTTGTAGGCCACCAGAATGGCCATTTTGGAGAATTTGTCGAAACACACTCATTTCCATGCTTGGTAAAAGGAAGGCCTAACATGCAATCCATGGAGATGGACTCTTAGGGCCGTATAGGAGTAGGAAAAGGAGTACTCGGGCCTTGCTCCTTGGTTGTAGGTTTGGCAATGGCATAGGTAGTGTAGGATCTGATGTACTCCCCAACATCTTGTCGAAGGTTTGGCCAATAAAAATACTTCTTAAACACCACCACTGTCGTTTCTATTCCAAAATGTCTAGCGACTTAATGTAGTGCGCCTCCCAAATCATCTTGCAACGCTTGCTTGAAGGAACACATAGGTGTCCCAGGTGGCATAATAATGCATCTTGGAGGTGAAAATATCGAACTTGCTTACCTTCCAGGAGCATCTAATATGTGGTGCTGAATTTCAGATCACTCTTGTAAATATGTGGTCATTCTAAAGTTTCGTGTCCACAAGAGTTGAGCACAGTGGTCAGTGCCATGACTGGCGGTCAGATGAGGCAGTCTACAACATTATTGGTGCTTCCCTTCTTGTACTTAATGTTCAAATGGAACTGTTGTAGGTATGTGGACCATTTTTTTATGGCGATCATTCTGCAAATTTCCTTGTGTCTGTATGAACTACAGGGGTCGGTGCTCTGTGTGGACGATCGTTTCCTTCCCCATAGTGTAATGCTTCCGTTGTTGGCAAGTTTGGACAATGGAATACATCTCTTTGTCATAGGTGGGATACTTCTGGATTGTATCTGAAATTGTCTCATTGTGATATCCTATTGGATGCCTTTGCTGAGTAAGAACTACACCAATAACATATTCGGAGGCATCTATCTCAATCTCAAATGGTTTTTGCAGGTCTGGTAATGTGAGCATTGGTGTAGAGAAGAGGCGATGCTTGAACTCGGAAAATCCCTTCTGTTTGGATTCATACCAAAATAACTTTGCTTTCGCTCCATCCTTGGTGACTTGACTCAAAGACTAAGTGATATGAGAGAACCCCAACACGAACTTGCGGTAGAAATTGGTAAGTCCCATAAATATGCGGAGCTCTGTTAGAGTGGTTGGGGATGGCCAATCCTGAATAGCTTGTATCTTGGTTGGGTCTACATGCACACCTCACTCATCAATGATGTACCCCAGATATTGAACCTTGGTCATACTAAAAGTGCATTTCTCCAAATTGGCACATAATTTATGTTGTCGCAGGGTTTCGAGGACCTATCGAATGTGGTGGAGGTCCTCTTCCCAACTCTTATTGAAGATCAGGATGTCGTCCAAATACACTACCACAAATGAGTTGGTGAAGGGCCCCAAGATTTCATCCATCAACCTCATGAAGGTTGTGGGGGCATTCGTTAACCTGGAAGGCATGACCAGCCATTCGAAGAGGCCCTCCTTGGATTTGAAGGTAGTCTTCCACACATCAGAGGGTTTGATTAGTACCTGGCGATAACTGGAATTCAAATCAATTTTGCTGAAATATTTTCCCCCCTTGAGGTAGTCTACAAGGCCATCAATATGTGGGATTGGATACCTATTCCAGACAGTGATCTTATTCAATGCTTGATAGTCAACATGGATTCTCCAGGTCTTGTCCTTCTTCTATGCCAACAGGATCGGGCTCCCGTGGGGTGATGATATCAGCTTGATGTGCCCTTTCTGCAACAACTCTTGAATTTGCCTCTTGATTTCATTGTTCCCATAGCAAAGCATTGATAGATCAACCTGTTGGATAGTGGTGTGCTCAAGGTCAAATCGATGGAGTACTTGTCCTGACAGTGTAGGCGTACCACTGTGGGCGTACCACTGTGGGTGAGGTGAAGATGTCTCTGTACTCCTCCATGACCTTGTCTATCTACTACTGTCGTGTAGAGAGGCCTTGTCTAGAGGTCGTGGATGTGACCACAATCATCTTCTTACCCTAAGGGCGAATCATAAGAAGACAAATTTCCCAATTTGGGAAATGATATTACTACATTGCTTCGTAGAGATCAAAGAGATGGCGGTAGGCGATGCTACCTCTGGTATCATGTATAACTTATTGCCCAAAGAAATAATAATAGTGTGAGGCCTAGACTCATACACAACATGATACTTCCACAAGTATGGTATACCTAATAATACATCATAAACTTCAAGAGGAGCAATATCACACAGTACCTCATATGTGAAGGGCTTGATGTTGTAGGGAAGGAGACACTGCTAGTTGACGCAGAGATCTCGTCCTTGGTGAAGCCACCCAATGATGTATGGTTGCGGGTGTGGTGTGGTCAGTAGGCCCAACCGCTTCATGAACTCTGCTGATATGAGGTTCCTTTGGCTTCCACTGTCAAAAATGAACTGCAACAAAGAACCCTTCACCCACATCTGTGAGTGGAAGAGTCGCTCCCCCTCCTTTGGATCTTCGGGCTCAATATTCTAGATCTTGGTGGTGGAAATGGTGGCACTAGGCTCTGCATAAATAATCAGCTTTCCTTTGTCATTCCCCTTGTTAGGTTCTAACTCAGAGTCAGAACATGCATATGACACTGAAGCCTTCAGCTCGGCCACCAATGACTTGGCTTGACACTCACTTGTGTTGTTAGTGGGGCTCTTATGGAACTCACACCACTTTCATGTGTCCTTCTTTGTCTTCGTGGTGTTTTTCTTTTCTCGTGGCTTCGACAGGTTATACTGGGTCACCCGACCTTGGCTTTTTCCTTTGTTCTATGGTTTGGGGGCGCCTTTGCCTTGCTTCGGATTCATAGATCCAAAGTCTCGCTTCTTTTGTTTAAATTTCTGCTCAATCTTGACATTGTACCGATAGGTAGTGCCAAGCGAGGAGATGTCTAGGAACTCCATCTCATCCTAAATGTATTTGTGCAGATAACTGTGGTACTTGAGTACCAAATTCCGCTCAGAATCCTTGTCGTATGAAGGGTGTGAAAATTATTTGTGAACTCTAACACGTCTTGATCCCTTCCCTGCCGCAGTGTGGTCCACTTTATGTACTTATCTTCATAGCTTCTGACAGGGTAATACTTCTCCTTGATGGCGTCTCAGAAAGAGTTCCAAGTGGGTGTGGCTGAAAATAGTGAGGGTTCCCTCTCGTCCTTCTACTCATAGTAGTATTCCCACCATTCTTTGATGCAGGGGGCCGATTTGAGGAGTGGAAATGTAATATTTTCCTTATTGGAAAAATCATGAACTGAAATATAACCTTCCAACAGATTTAACCATCTATCTATGGTGTTTGCATCTATCTAGCCTTCAAATATGGGAATGTCAAAGTTGACTTGTACCTTAAAGGGAGTGGTGCCTCCAGAGTGGTTTTCGGATGAATATGTGTCACGTGTGGGCATCCGTCGAAGGATCTAGGCAAAGTTATTTGTCATCGCGTTCCTTTGTTGCTCGAGGGATTCTTAGAGCAATATTTTGAAGGGATCTCCAGGTCCCTCATCTTTCTTTCCTTCAACCATGGGAGGCCGACGAGGTTTGTGAGGCCAAACTTGCAAAGGTTCAACCAGTTCGAGCCCTAACTCCTTATACCTTGACCTTGTTGGGGACATGCAAAGAAAAACAGAGAAAGATCAAACCTCTCTGACATCACTGGTTCGGACTTATGCAGGAACATAACATGATACATATATAAAAATAAACATAGATACGCAACAGAAATAAAACTTCATTTCATTAATATCAAGAATTGAAATATGCTTACATACATAATGGAAATAAATTAGCTCGGGCGATGGTAGCTTATCTCTGTGAAGAGATGTGGAAGCTACATGTCTCTGAACTATGTTACAATGAGGCTTGAAGGCCTATTTATTATTGAGAAACAATGGAAAACCCTAAACAACCAAAAAACTAACCCTAGGAGACGAAGTGCCAAAACTATGGGCTTTGTTAGGGTAAATCGGTACATCAATTTTCCAGGGTCATAAATTTGGCATATGATCTTCGTTTGACACACACGATACCTCATTAGAAAGATCTATCTGAGGACTATAAATTTTGACTACAGATATCAATTAATAACTCATGTTTTCCCATTTTCCAAAGAAACATCATTTAGGGCCTCAAAATGGCTCCAGAAGTTCAAGACCCGAAAAACTGCCAAAAATAGTAAATTGTGCTACAATTAAGGAAATTGAAGAACTGAAAGAAACAATGGTGGGGGTCCAAGTGGAATAGGAGGGTGGCCACCAATATCTGCCTAGATCATTTAGCCCTCATATACATAGGGGATGCCTCATTCCACTTTTCATCATCACTCACTAATCACTCTTCTTTTTCTAAAGAGTGTGACTAGTTTTCTTGTTTCTACTAGGAAAATATGTGATGTTTTTAGATTGTGAGTCTCTCTTGAAGATGGTTTTTGCGTGGAGATGATTTCCTAGGATTGATTGAAGTGCTTCTCATGGAAAATTGTGTAATTTTATCGCATATATTCTATACTTTGCATATTATACTTATGTAGTAGGGTTTTTAATTTTGCCATGATATAATTGCTAAATTTATCACCCCTTTCTTAAATAATGTTTTTCCTTATTCTATCTAATTCCTAGATATCTAGGGTTAGGTTTAGGGTTATATATAGGAAATTGTTAAAAAATAATTTATGTTTGATGTTTCATTGGCCTTAAAGTAGTAAATGAATTTAATAGATATATAAAAACAAAATCTAGCATTATTGCATGTTAAACCCTACCTTCTAGAGCTAGTGCCATCATTTTGTTGTTGTTTATACATATTCTTAGTCATAAAGCTCCATTAAAAACCTTAAATCCTTGGTATATATTTAAAGGTCTTGCCTCCTTTGTTGATTATTCATTGAAAGACCTTTTCTTTAACCTATTATATGACATTACATGCCTTATCATTGAAAATCTGCAAAATCCTAACTTATAACAACCCTCTAATTGGTCTAGGAATAGAGTATCTAAACTTTGGCATAGAATATTTAGGCCTTCTAGGCTCCACTGGTACTATATGCCAATCAGTAGACCTCATATCATTCACTTTAATCCATCCTCATTGAATATACTTTAGGTATGCATTTAGGGAAGCCTCCCTTATGGTTAAATACCACTAAAGAGCAAGATAAAGGTTGCTTATATGATAATGTTTTGATTCTCTTGTTTTTGTAAGGTCTAGTTCTTCTTAGTGGGGTTTTGCACTAGGTCAGCTAGATTTTATGGCAAAAGGGTTGATAGGGTGAAATTTTCTGATGGTTGATCAAGAATTCTTCCATTAATGTTTCTTTCCATTCACAAACTAAGTTCATTGGTCACTTATTTTTGTCAAGGGAATCCAAATATTGTGATGATATTCTCATAAACAAACTTGGTTGCAATCTCTTTAGATGATAGTGTCAATTGATTCTCTTGTTGCCCTAAGGTTTGGTTCTTCTTAGTTGGGTTTTGCACTAGGTCAGCTAGATTCTATGGCAAAAGGGATGATAGGGTGAAATTTTCCTATGGTTGATCAAGAATTCTTCCATTAATTTTTCTTTCTATTCACAAACTAAGTTCCTTAGTCACTTATTATTGTCAATGGGATCCAAATATTGTGATGAGAACTTGGTTGCAATCTCTTTTGTGCAAGTTTGGACTTGCTCTATAGTTTCCCACTTAACTGGGTGTTCAACTGCTACTATAATATAACTAGGTCTTATAGATTTTCCTCTTTTTGGGAAAGGTTTTACAAAATTAATAGCATATATTTCAAAAGGGAGACTCAGTTGGAACAAATATAAAGGCAACCCATCCTTGCATAGTGGCTGACACATCCTCTAAAACTTGTCACACTTGTTTACCTTTGCTCCATAATCCCTATGCAATTTAGGCCACCATAATCCCCAAATTCTAGTATTTTTCTTGTTGTGGTTTTTGCATGGAAATGTCCTACAAGACTAGTGTGTACCTCTTCAATTATACTATCCTTGTCATGCTATAAGACACAAACCCTTAGTACATATTTGGTACTAATGTATACAACTATCCATTTATAAGTGTATAGGGAGAAACTTTCATGGTAAGTAATTTCTTCTTCTTCTCTGGTAAGTCTTTTTAGTGCCTTTCCTTCCTATGGAAATTGGATTATTTCTACTAGTTCTCTTAGTATATACTTAACTTTGAATAGGTTAACATCGAGAGGTCATCATTGATTCTTGTTGCTTCTTCCCTTATTCTTGATAGATGATCCATGTAGTGTACCTAGGGGGTAATATGGGATACCTAAGGAGATATCAAAGGGAAATAAATAGATAGGTGGTTATGTATTTCTGTGTATGAGTCAATTTCTATTAAATAAGGCCCATGTAGTATTGTGAAAGAAATTAAATGTAAGAAGGCTCAATAAAAGGTTTCACCTACTAGAAAGTTCCTTCTCTAGAAAATTTCTAAGAGGTAAAAAATACTATATAAGGAAGTATAAGCAATGTGATGATGTATTATGAGAATATTAAAATTGTAGCAAGTATTGCTTATGGAATGGTTTTCTTCCCTAAAAAATAATTCATGGTGTTACCATACCTCAACATTTTCCCCTGAATTATTGTGCTCATTATTTGTCATCTATTGCGTGTATCTATTATATTCTAGTAGATTTCTATTGTTTATTTTCATATATATTGAGAACATAACATTCTAACCCTACATTATTATTTCCTAGTTGAAAAATCACCTCAACTTCAAGCTCTTGGATTAAAAAAAGTCACATGCAAACTCTCCCTCGATGGGTTTGCTTATTGACCAATTATTTTAGTGCTTGATGGTTTGTGTAAGAGAGAAAAGGATTGGAAAAGAAGTAAACTCTTTTGTAGGGTGAAAATCATTCCAATCCTTTCTCGTTCTATAGTAGAATAGTTTATTTCTCCCTCGTTATCAATTTTTAACTAGCATATGCATTTGGGCGATTGACTAACTCATCTCTTGATTTTGCAAGAACAACTCCAATATTGAAAGCGTCAACATGTAAACATAATTTCATTAACTAGATGAAAAATATCAAAATTGGGTCTTTGACTAGTTTTCTTTGTAGTATCTTACATGACCCATTATAGTTTGCATTCCATACAAATTCTACATCATTCTTAAGCAATGCACCCATTGGCAATGTCATATCTAATTCATGTATTATGAATTTATTGTGGTAGCCTATATGACCCAAAAATATTTTTATCCTTTTGGTATTCACAAGGGGTTTTGAATCGAGTATTATTTTGATCTTTTTCATGTCAACTTTTATTCCATATTTGTGAACAACATGACCTAACAATATAATAATGGTTGTGGCAAATACAGATTTCTTTATATTTAATTAAAGTTGTATATTCTAACATCTCTTCAACATCATTCCTAACCAATGTATATATATTTTTAACAAGATGTATATCATCCACTCATAGAAGTATAGTAACATTGTTCTGCAGATACACTCTTGAAATGCCTTAATTATTATCTTGAAAAAGATAGCAGGGAAACTTTTCAATTCAAAGAGCATTAAGGATCCAAATTCAAAAACAAATATTTTCTTAGGCTTGGTCTTTGTTGAAAACTTGCACCTGATTGCAGCTTAAAAATCCATTTGTGAATGATTAGTATTCATGTCCTACTACCTTTTCTATAATTTTGTCTACCATTGGGATTGGGAAAGGATCGATGAATATAACTATATTCAACCCTAATATGTCAACACATATTCTCATGTTTTGGGACCATGCTTCTTTGGTTATACTCCTATAGGGTTGTCCCAATCCAACTTATTAATGTGGTAAACGATTCCTACAACGAACATTCTAGGTTCAATCTATTTTTGCACAATTTCTTTATTCTTGTGTGCCATAATGTGGTGTCTTATTCATGGTTTTGGCCCCTAGTATCAATTTGATGTTCATTTCTCCCATTTCTTTGACCAAACCCCTCAAGTTTTTAATATCTTCTAAACACATCATTATATTCTTTGAGTAGGTCAATTATTTTTGGTATTTATCTTTCCAAGCAATAGTTGCCAATTTTCACGATTTTTAGTCAACCATCATATAAAAAATCAACTTCTGTGAATTTTGTTTTGGTATATATCCATTTTGGTGCCTGAAATTCATAAAATATTATCTATCTGTTACTTATATTTTACCATGTCTACTTGGAGGATACTTGATCCTTGCCAATGAAAATCACTACTACAAGTATCATGTAAGTGAAGCCTTGGAAATTGTCAAGAACTCAAACAAAGTTAACATAGATGATGGTATAAATATAAGTAAGAGTTGGTTCCTCTTGATCAACCAATTAAAGACACCTAACAATCAAGTTTGACTATTTTTCCTTCTTATTCCTTGTTCTATCCTCTGTCCTCTTGTTTCTTCCCTTTGTCCAATAGTTGGTTTTCTTAGTTTTTTCGTTCCTACTATTTTGTTGTGTCTAACCCCCTATTAAATTTCCCTTTCTTTCCCTTCCCTTGGTGACTTTTCTACTTATTTGCTTGTTCCTTCTCCCCCCCCACCCTTCCCCCCCCTTTTGTGTTCTCTTGTTGCCCTGTATATGCTCCCCTTGTTTTCTTGTCTTATGTTCTCTTATCCTGTGCATTATCTTTTCTTTATAATATTCTTCACTGTTATTTACTTTATATTTTATTGTATTATTAATTTTGACCTAATTATCAGTATACTTTTGTAGTCTTATACTATATATCACTATATAATTTATATTTTATATTATTTTATTTTTTATTTATTATTTTATTATTTTTTTTTTTATTTTTAAGTTAGGCACTTTGCATTACATCAAATGAGGATTAATAGACCAAAAATTTTATGCTATTGATTTATCTAAAGGGAAACTAGACCAGTAACATAAGTTCAAAGTTTTGAGGTTGCTAAGACCTCATTTAACTAGAGCATCTTGTAAATAAAAACTTATAAAAGTTGGATGTGCTAGACTTGACATACATCGACATGAGAAGAAAAAAAAGACTGCTAGTGTTGCAAGCAAAAATCCAGTGAGTTATAACAACTATTGGGCAGAATCTCTAGGCATTCGCACTAGATTGTCACTATATTAATCCAATAAGAAGGAGATGTTGGTTGATCCCTTGCCTAGAATGGCTAACTTGTGGTCTATAATGTCATTTTTTCCCTCTAGCTTTGCAAATATGATATGATCCACGTTGGATTTTGCGGAAGATATTGATAATGATCTTGCAATCTCCTTCAATAATGAGCTTGTGAAATTACTTGCGACTATCAATTGATAGACCCTTCTCTAGTGCCTAGTTTTAAACAACATTATTAGTGTTTAGGCCTATGTAACCTGCATAAACATGTAGAATCTACCCATTATCATTACGAAATACTTCACCATAACTAGCTTGGCCTGAATTTCCTTTCGAATCCCCATCAAATTTTAGTTTTCTGAAGTCCTCAAGAGGAGGGGACCAAAAGGAAGGGTTGGAAGGAAATAAATTGGGAACATAGGGAGTCTAGCATAAGGAATGAGGGAGATACCCATTTTGGTTGGAATGAACTTTTTAGTTGATTGCATTCCCAATATTTGGAGGACCAAGGAGGAGAAGAAATTGTTTCCCTTATTTTATTTAGGATAGTTTTCCAAATGAATTTTGTGGAGGCCCTGATATTCTTAAATGTTTGGCTATTACGCTCCTTCAAAATCTCCCATAGGATGAATCCTGGGATTATTTTTCATGCTCTGTTGACAATGGGATTAAGAGGAGTCCCACCATAATTGTAGGGTGGAGAAGACATTATTTTGTATTATGTTGGTCTGTCAAAATAGCAGAGCAAGGTGGTCCTAGATATAAGAATAGAAGTTGTGGTTTCTTAGAAGATGATTGACATTTCCTAAATTGGAGAAACATAGAATACAAATTGAGGGACCCTTAAAACCATGACCTTGAAGCTTGTCCCATGTCAAACCTTTGTTCCAAAATAGAAGCCACATAAAAAGAGTGACCTTGGGCTAGTGTTTGAGATTCAATATTTTATTACATTTGCCTCGATCATCCTCATTATTGTTTCTTGTGAGAATACTACAAGATTTAGAGATGTTAGAATATCCTAAAGGATGATAACTCCAATGAAAAATATTGTTACCATCTTAAATCATAATTCTTCTATTTGATAATTATTACCTAATAATTGTGCTTTTGTTTTGGTAGGGAGGCTCAATCCATTCCTCACATGATTCCAATCATACCATTTAGAAGTGCAGGGGGGTGAGTCCTAGTAATGTGCAACTAAGATTTGGTCCCTGGAGATGAGGGAGTCCCTATTTGGGCGAAGTTGCTCATTTTGAGCTAATTTTGGCCATTAATACCACGTGTCATCCCAAAACAGTGCACCATTCTTGTTCTGATTTTCCAAAAACTATGCTCCTAAACAAGATGTTTTTTGCTTCAACCAACATTTCAAATATGAGAACCCCTGATGTTTCCATTCATTTTGATGAGCTGAGATTCTTGGGCATTGGGGGTGTACTTACATTTCCACATTTTGCTCCATAAAGTCTCCAAGTGTTTGATCCATCTCCACTAGTTTTTAGCACTTAAGGCTCTTCTAAGTATATTTGAATTGTGGAGACTAAGGCCTCCTCCTTTCTTCAAACGACTGAGTTTGTCTCATGCAACTACAACCCATTTTTAGTCTATTTTGGCACCCCAGAGAGGAAGTTGTGTTGAATATTTGTTATTTTGTTTAGGATGGATTTGGGGGCTACCATTATCAAGAGACATTAGAGAAATTTCGAGGTCTAAAATGGGCCTCCTAAGGAATATTACAAAATAATAGTGGAAATAATAAAATAAGATTACATTACATCATTAAATTTTAGAGGGAAAAAAGAAAAAACTACTTTTTCAACTCATATTTTCAACTTATCTCTCTATGGTTTTAGTAAAATTTCAAGCGGGAGCACTCATTGGATGTGGAATTTAATTCCTCATCTAAGGAGTACCCATTTTTCATATTTTCGATGGACCCTGCAAAATGAAAAATGAGAAATACATGAAAAACATGATTGCAATCATGTTTTTCATGTATTTCTCATTTTTCAGTCGCAAGGTCCATCAAAAGTATGCAACGTGGGTACTCCTTGGATGAGGAATTAAATTATGCATCCAACGAGTGCTCCCACCGAAATTTGAATAAAATTGTAGGGAGATAAGTTGAAAATACGAGTTGAAAAATGAGGTTTTTTTTTTTTTTTAAAATACTATTTTTACTTTTTTATTCCAAAAATGGTGAATCATCCCCCATGGTTTACATAATCATCTTGAATCCTATTGGTTATTATAAAGTTGATTTTGGTTGTACATTTTTGTTTTGAGGCCTATTTTGTACCTTAAAAATTCTCTAATGAGGTAGGTGGGCAGGGATTAAAGGACACATTTGAGAAAGACTAAGTGACAAGCTAGATTGAGCGATTTAAAAGCCCAACAAGAAATTTTGGCTTCAAATTTAAGAAGAAGATTTTCCCATACCTTTTTATAGGAGAATTGCTAGTTAGAGGGGCTCCCAAGTATTTAGAAAGAGGAGATCTCCTTTGAAAACAAAAAAAAAAAATGAGATATGTGAATTTGGACAACTAGTGGGGTATTAACAAATAAGATTTGAGATTATTCCATGTTAATGGAGGTTCTCAAAACATCAAAGAAGTATTGAAGGATGTTTTTAAGGGTAGTGGATTCTTTGACAGTGGGGATGCCCAAGAGGAGTATTGTCCACAAATTGTTGGTGCAAAGAAGAGAGATCATGGGAACCAAGAGGAAGACCTTATGGTTGGCCAAGCTATATGGTTGAGTTAATAGATTTGCCCAACCCTTTAGCCATGAGAAAAAATATGTAAGGGGAAATGGTGTCTCCCTACCTAATACCCTTTGAGGGGACAAAAGTGGGAGAGGGAGACCCATTAGCTAGGATAGAGAAGAAAGTTTTGAAAATGAGGGATATAACTGAATGAATCCATCTTTCTGCAAACCCAAAAGCAATGAGCATTATTAAATTTCCATAGAACTTTGCAACTACTTATATGAATGAGTGAAACCTAAAACCTAGTTTACTTTCACCAAGATACAAAGTCTCTTAACAATTCATAAGCAAAGGAATAAAAACAGAGAGATAAAAACACATCACACAAATTGACACACTTATTTTTCTTAGGAAACCTAGCAGGGAAAACCTTCTTGCTTGATGTGGTATTTTATTAATTGTCTTGGAGCAATTGAATCTATTACAAAGAAATTTGTCTCTCTTGAGAAAGTGTTCTGCTTCTCTTATAAATCTCAGCTGATATAGTTGACCTTGGACCTCTAGCTTGCAAGCAATCATATGTTGCCTCATTGACTTTCTTTGCAACCCTTCTTCCTTACTCAATTTTTCTCCTCCTTCCTTGCACACCTGGCAACCCTATTCTCTTGCGCAAATTCTATATTTCCTAGCACACCTCAAGTCCTCTTTTCTAGCGCACTTTCTACTATTCTTTAGGACCCAACTCCTCAACAATGCACATATTCACCTCCTAAATCCTTGCGCATTTTTTCCTCCTATTTATTAGGAAACAATTCATGTACTCTCCACAATCAAGGATCCTCTCACAAACTCGTAAGTTTTCTTGTCACAAACCTTTGTGCACAAAACTCATAAATTCCTTGTGCCTTTGTCCTCCTCTTTATAAACCCAATTTGAACATGCAAGGACGCCCAATTCAAACTTATAACTCGAATTTTGATTAACAAGTTAATTGATAGTTATTCTCATCCTTTCTCCAATCAATATTGGAGCTCTTAACTAGTTCTCTCTTTAATCAACACTGGAGACTAAATCATTATAATTGAACTTATAACTACCACCTTGTTTTGTAGTCAAATTGATGAAGACTCCTCTTTTAACTAAAGCTCCAACTATATGCATGTTAACTTGATTATTCTTGTAAACTGGAAATAACTCATCCTAAGTTAAGTATAACTCATGAGGACAATTTTAGGCCTTCACTAGCTAAGTTACAAGCTATAAGACCTTGCTAGCTACATTTTTAACAAGCATGTGAAAAATAAATTTCTAACTCAATTTTCCAAATGCTTTTGACATATCAAGTTTGATGAGTATACTTGGATACTTGTTAGAATTAAGCGAGTGAATGTGTTCATGGGTTATTATTATGTTGTCCATAATTTTTATGTGTTCCACATAATCAATTTTCTTAGGAGATATAAGTGAGGGGAGAATGGAGTTTAGTCGATTTGCGATAACTTTGGAGATGATTTTATAGATAACATTATATTGGGCAATAGGTTTGAAATATGAAGGAGAATCAACACAAGATTTTTTTATGAATAAGAGATATAAAGGTAACATCAAGGGCTATTAAGATAAAAGAGGAGCATCAAGAATATTCTGCTACTTACTAAACATCATACCCAAAAATTTTCCAACAAGTTTGGTAGAAATCGATGGTAAAGTTGTCAAGACGCGGGGACTTGCATTTGCACATTTCCACAATAGTTGCTTCCACTTCCTACATGGTGATTTCCTTCAAAAGGAGATCATTTTGTTCCCTTATTACAACTTTGGGAATGTACTATGTTATTTTCCTGATAGTATGCCTTCTATCCGAAACTATTTCTGTGAGTGTGGCTTGGAAATGATTTAGGAGTTTTTGGCTATTGCATCATGGATTTTCAATTTTTGGTGATTGGGTTTTTTAATGCTTGATATTCTATTAATTTTCTTGTGGTTTAACATGGATATGTGGAAGAATTTACTATTTTTTTCTCCCTCAGGCCATTTTAGTCACGATTTTTGTCTCTAGAAGAATTCTTCTTGCTTCAATATTTCCTCTAGCTGGAGGTGAATGACTACTTCTTGATGTTCCAATTCTTCAGATCTGTGATTTAATATTATTGCTTGTTCAATGGTGGTCATCTCTTGTTCTAGATTTATTTTTCTTTGTGGATGTTAACAAAATTTTCAATATTCCAATTCTTGATTTTCATTTTGAGACATTTTAACCACTACTAGAAGCAATACATAAGGGTCATAGGAAAATGATATGATTATTTCCACCATTTTTCTACATTAGAAAAATCAAGATATAACCAAAAAGCCTCGAGTTTGAAGGGCTTGATCCTGGGTCTAGCAATCCAATCCATAAAGAGTTGGATGGGGTGGTGACCCGAACCATGGAAAGTGAGAATAGAAGCTTCAAAATTCATGCCTAAAATATAGACTTTGTTATGAGGAATATATCAAGTCTTGAAGTTATTTGAGATGTGCCTCCTCGCTTATTGTTCCAAGTGTATAAGTTGTTGTGTGTGCTCAGATCTATAAGTTTGGAGTTATTGGTAAATTCCATAAAGAGGGGCGCTTTCTTCATCGATTATATGTATCCCACCTATCTTTTCATTGAGATTTTTTATCTTGTTAAAATCCCCACCTATAATCCAGAAGTTTTCCCCTATAATATTTGATGCTCTTTGGAGGTTCTGAAGGAAGATTTTTTTTGAACATGAATACTAAAGCCATCAACATTGGTTATGAAACTTAAACTCATTGAACTAATGGGTTGAAAGTTCGTAATTATGATTTTGGAAAAGAAAAGGAATCTTGAAGAGTGACTGAGGAAGGGTTCCATGTGATAGCAATACCTCCTGATGCTCCTTAGGAATCTTGGGCTAGATAATAAGAGTTTCTTCAGACATTTGTTAAAATATTGTTTAGAGACACAAAAGAGCATTTCATTTCTTAAATCATCATGATGTCAGGATGTTCTTAGAAGATTTTGTTTTATAGGAGTCTTTGCTTGGATTTCACATTAAGACACCTAGTGCTCCACAAGATGACTTTCATTGATGATATTGAGAGGAGGGTTGAAAGACAAAATCCATTAGTGAAAATCTACTAATATTAACCAAGTAATCCCCTAGGTCCTATAGTAATTGACTATTGTTTTTCACCCTTTTTTGTTTGGTTCTTTCGAAATACTCAATTGATATTTGGGAGTGTTTCTTTTGATTCCATGAGAGGAAAATGAACAACTATGGTTAAGTTTATTACCAAGTTCATGAGATTAATGATGAATTAGATCTTGATTTCGGATATAATCTCTAGTGATGATTTGAACTTGCTCCTCAGGAATGGTTGTTGGGTCTTTGTTCCTCCATTTGTCTACAAGGGATTTCAGATCCATGTTTTGTAGGTCCATTGCATCGAAATTTTATACATCAGAAAATTTTTAGGTGTTATCCTCCATTTCTAGGTCCCGGTAATCTTTTTTAGTTGGTTGTGAATGTGCATCTTTTGTTGGTTGGGGTGGTTGTTGACTCGTTTTCCCAATCTCTTTCATTTTGGGATTTTCTCCTTCAGTAGTTGTGTCGTTTTCTTCCAGTTGTTGGAGGATCATGTATCAATTTTGGCCTGATGCACTTTCAAAGGTTGGATTCCCAATTCCTGTTTATGTTGTCTTAATTTTAATGGTGACCCTGGTAAACCCATTTTGATCCAAGGGAAGATTTACTTGTGCATTTTGTTGGACTTGATTTATAGGCATTCTCAGAATAGATGGCAATATTCGTGGAATTTTCTACATATAAAGGTCTTTTCCCATAATCTATTAATTATTATGATATTTCTTCTTTACTGCTTAGTTGAATGCTTGTTGGGTGGGGCTTGGATATGTCTAGATAAACACAAAAGCGAGCATAGGAAGTGTATCGACATTTCTTTGTGGTAACCGAGATCATAACAAAATTCCCTATGTAATTACCAATGCTTTCTAATATTTCAGGTTCCAATAAATCCTGATGGAGTGAATAAAAAAAGATTCACACCGAGGTTGCAAAAAAGTATTCTTAGTTAGGGTGGAATCTTCGAATCCATGACTTTATTAATATGTCATGGGTTTTCATGAAATATGGTCTTCCCTGGAATATGCGATCTCTATCCTCTATATTGTTGAATATGGTTATGAAGAAACCCTTTGAACCCAACTTGAGGTTGAGATCCCCTTTGAGAGTCTAGTTCTTGTCAATCTAGCTGAGCATAGTTTTTTTCGAGTTGCATATTACTGCATGCTTTCTCATATATTAGATTTTTCCCCTATTTTTTTATGGGATTTCCATGAGGTGAGCTTTGATTGTCTGAGGAAGGTAGGAACCATTAGTTTTTGGATTGTTTGTTGTTGGAGTAGTAAAGGTAGCGGTTGCAACTTCATTGTTGGTCGTATTAGATGGGTTTGCCTTCGACTATGGTTTGTAAGTTGAGGAATTGTTGAATTTGTGCGAGGGAGCCTAATTGTCTTTCAAATCAACTATGTTTCTGTAGGATGGCTTCCTCCACCCCCCATGAGGGTGCCATTGGAGGTAAAGGCGTTCACAGCTAAGGCAAAAAACCCGAGAAGAAAAGATTATATAGTATATTATTAATATAGGATAGCTTTAATATATGATATCATTAATTTATATGTATGGTATGTTTCTCTCTTGTATTTTGTTCTCCTCTTGCATTGTCTTTTCTTTGTGATATTCCACTATTATTGTATTGTATATTATTACTTTGTATATTAGTATATCATTATTATTAGTTTTAATCTTAATAACTATAATACTCATAACCTAACCATTAATATATTTTGTAATCTTATAATTTATATTAACATATAGTTTATTATATTAATACATAATTTATGAGCCCAAGAGTTAGTTCAACTGATCGAGTCCCTGTTGTTAAGTACCTCGCCGATCGGGAGGTCACAGGGTCAATTCTCCTCGATGCCCTTGGGTTTAGGACCTGCTAGTTTGGTTGAAGGGCTTTAAAAGATTCCCTTCGGGGTTGATCTGCCCAGATTTTTCGTGGATGTAGCAGCCACCCAATGTTCGTGAACCACACATCAAAAAGAAAATAAATACATAATTTATCATTATAATTTATATTATTGTATCCTATGTTATATTATATTATAATATATTATTATAGTATAGTATATAGTATATTATAACATAGTATATTATTAATTTATATTTATGGTATGTTTCTCTAGTTTTGGATCTATGTGCATTAGTTTTTCTTGTAATATCCTTCATTATCCTTATTCATTGTGCACTTTTTTTAATGATATTTTTCACTATTGTTTCATTGTATATGTATTTGATCTAATTATTATTAGAATACTTATAATATTATTATTAAAATATGTATAGTTTTATGTTTTATATTTTATATTGATATATAGTTTATTATTATAGTTTATATATTATTAAAACCCTGATGGGGGTGTGTATTTGATTAATATGACAGTGTCGAGAAGAGTTCCAGAAGCACAGATGGCTTCTCCTTAGATGGGCATGACCAAAGGTAGTTAGTACCTTTACCTTAACAAGTGTGTTGCATTAATGGATTTAATAAGCAACTTTATGGTGGTGAAAGGGTGGAAATACGAGTGTTTTATGCGAGGAGGAAAGGACAATACCTCAGCCTCTTGTACTAGTTTCTCACAAAGGGAATTTTCTTATTGGAGGTCTTGTTGTTGGCTTGCGTTCCTTCTAGTTTAGATTGTGATTATCTGGAGAAGTTTCAATTTCTGTCTTATGTGGAAATTAGTGTCTCACTTGGGTTCACCTGCTTTGTACAAGCTGGCTTCTATACTTTGGGGCCTTAGACTTTTGTGTCTATTGTGAACTGTGATGCTTCATTCATTTTCTTTGTTTATTTGTAGCAGTTGTTGGGATAGGGTCCCTAGGGTTAGTTTTGGGGTTAATTTAACCAAATTTTTGTATATGTTGGGTAAAAGATGTAAAGTCTCCGCGATAGGTGTCAAAGGGGTCTTAAACCCTTGTTTTGATAGATAATCAAGTTAGTTTTGAGACTCACCCATCGTCCGCGGATCATGGTATTGTATGAAGGAAAGCTATAAATAGTTGAGTCATAGAAATTCTTAGAGATAACATTTTTTTAGAGAATTGGGTACATTGATGAGTTTTGTGTCTTGAGCAAGTGCTAAGGGAGGAAGGCTTTGCTTCCTGCGCTTAGAGGAAAGAAGGGAAGGCTCCTGTAGCTGAGTGCCCAGGAGACCTGGATAGAGTCTACAGTTGAGTGTGCAAATCCCTGCAACTTTGTGCACAGGGTAGAAGAGTTTGTAATCAGTGAATTGAAAATTAATAAAGACATCCTTTTAAGGAATTACTGTGTATTTCCATTGAATCTATTTATGATATATGTGTTGATTGAATGATATGTTTATGAAATAATGAATGAATATCGCATGAATTCACTGAATATGTCTTAATAATGCATGAAATTAATGGTTATCCACTTCCGCGAAGATCAAAACTATTTTTCTTATGTTTCTCACAAATTAAGTAGATCAGCATGAACTACGATCTAGGGTTGTTTACTAATGTGCAAAAGTATATAAATCATCTATTTAAGGTCCGCAAAGACCGATCATGGGCCTTCGCGAAGGTGTAGAGACTACTTTAACTTAATTATAATAAAGAGCCCTAGAATTCTACCGACCTGCACGGAAGAAGATCTAAAGCACTGGAAGACATCACACTAGTCTTTGGATGCAGAAACTTGGTTCTTGCATCCCCCAATACTGCTTTGGGTGAGACTGCATCCTATGTTACGCGGCTTGTTGCCGACATGACCAACAGTGAAGGGTTTTGTTGGTTGGTGCAACTAACTCTGAACCTAGGTCAGGACCCCTTAAGTCAACAAATGGTTTTGTTGCGAGGACCGAGATCTGCTTAAGAAGATGAGTGATGTCGCATCATTGGAATCTGACTAAGAAAGAGATTGAAAAGTGGTTAGATCGGAAGATTCACGAGTTTACGGCTCAAGAAAACAGGAATCCACGCCTGTCGAAGGAGGATTGTTTGAATAGGTATTTGTATACATAGGTACACAAAATTTTCTTTTGCACCTTCCCAATTAAATTATATGAGTGATTAGCTAAGTTGACAGACAGTCAAGGAAGGTGGAAACTCGATAGTCCTATAGTGTGGACTCCAGAATAGTGCGAAGACTAGAGAAATCTGAAAACAAGATCACGTGGGCTATCAATCATTGGCTTGATCGAATTCTGGGTGGATTTGTCACTGAATTTGCAATAGACACATTAGTTAGCTATAGTGAAGATTCTTCAAAGGACCGTGAGGTAAGTACTTAAGGTCATTGAATACTTGGATTAAAATGCTATTATGTGAAAAGTGTGTAATGCCATTACATTAATGTTTGGAGCTACACGAAGTGGTAGATTCTTCAGAGGTAATAGATCAGGTCCAAAGTATAATCCATTGATTGAACCTCCTTTGAGTGACGACGAAGGAACAGTGCCGACTACACTACAAAGCGTTGTTTAGTTAATAACTCAGGGTATTCCAAGAATATCTCATCCATCCACTCCACATCCACGTCCACCTCCACCATTCATCGTGGCAAACACAATGAAGATGTTGATCTTCAAAGGAATAGGAAGCAAAGATTTGGAGCAATTCTGGTTTGTTGTGGACGTTGTATGGACAATGCAAAAAATCACCGATGATAATATAAAGAAGGCACAGTTGGTTACCACCTTGTAGGATCACGCGCTAACCTAGTACATTAAGTATTGTGATGATAATCCTCATGCATCGTTAGCAGAGACTTAGACAGCTCTGAACAAAGAATTTAGTAAGCCTAAATCAGAGGCGTAGTTGGTAATTGAATTTAAAGAGATTCGAATGAGGGTTGATGAGACACCTTGGGAATTTGATCAAAGTTTGAAGTACCAGATCAGGCAGGCTAACATGAAAATTTCAGATACCTAGCATCGCGACTAGTTTATAGCATCATTGTTGCCCACTTAAGAATACCTCTATCACAACAGAAGATAACAACGCAAGAATAATCCTTGGAGATCATGATGAGGTGGCATGCACTGCCTATTTAGGATACAAACTTGGGGGTACAACAAATCCACTCATACTTGGAGAGCCTGCACCTATAACTACAAAGTCTAAAGAAAGAAAGGGAGACTAAGCCAGAAATGCGCTCGAAGGTTTAGTGCTTGAAGTGCAAGGGTCACTAGCACAATAAAGATCATTGCCCAATATATGTGAATTATATTCCAAGGGGGGGGGGGGGGGGGGGGGAAGCCCCCCTGAAGCAAGAAGCCCCAACTGGGCCGAGAACGGGAGCTGCACTATGGTGCGTGATTTGTTAAGTTATTGGGCAACATGCAACAAATAATTACCACTTACTCCAGAAGTTCGTTCAAACACCCTAGCAGTTGTTTTGCAATTTCTGTAAATATGTGGCCATGATGAGCGCCATTGTCGAAGATATGAGATGATGACGGAAAGAACCCCTACTTATCGTATGCAAGCCAAAACTTGGCTTCCAGATTAAGGTGCAGGGGCAACGCGCGGGGGTTTTCAAGGTCGAGGACGAGGATGAGGGGTAGGACCCGGTAAAGGCTGTGGTCAGATTATCTGCTACAACTGCGAACACCCAAGGCACTTTGCATGAGATTTCTCGAATCCTACACACCCTTTGTGTCAATACTGTAAACAATTCGATCATGCCATAGAGGATTGTCTGATGTTGATAGCTAAAATGGAAGAAAAGAAAATGCAGCCTCATCAGCCTACGCAGAATTTACAAATGATGAGGGCTAAGCCCCACGAGGAAGATCAAAGCATTAATATTATGCTAAGGAGTGGTATGACAACTGGTGCAGATAAAGGTAAGCAACCTGAAGAAGACGAATGGTTCTACAAAGCTCCTGAAAAAGAAACCGCCTTTGACCTTAATCGCGCTAAGGAAACATTCATGGAAGCAAAGAAGAGCTTTGTTGAGGCCTCCACCTCAGGAAGCCAGGAAGGGACACCAGAGACTAGTACGATGCAAAAGGTTGATCCTTCCATACTCACTACATTTTTGGAGACCTGCATGAAGTTATTATGCGACCGAAAGGCCATGGAAGGACAACAAGTATTAATAGATAAATGTGCCAATAAATAAAAGATCCCTGATGAACAACATGTGGTAAGAAATATTGGTAGGCATAAAGCACGAAAAAGACGCAAGATGTGGCTAATAGCGTAGATAGGCGATTACGAAATGGACCAGGTAATTTTGGATCTGGGGTCTAATGCGAATATTCTGCCAAAACAAACATGGGAAAATATGGGGAAACCTGCAGTGGTCTTCGATTTAACTTTGGATGGAGAATCAACAGTAAATCATCCCCATGGGATGATTGTATGGTGTGACGGTTGATATTGAAGGTGTGAGTGCATTAGCGGACTTCGAAGTTATAGAAATTGTCGATGACAGTAATCCCTACCATGTGCTCCTGGGAATCGACTGGGCTATTGATATGAACGGGTTCATTAATTTGAAGAAGAGGAAAATGAACTTTTAAAAGAAGTCTCTTAGGGTCGTAGTACCACTAGATCCTACGGAAGGAGCACACTATACCGAACCTGTCTGCGATTATGTAGAATGTGACGACGAGTTGGATCAAATATATAAAATAACAACAGGAGATCAAGATTGGATCAATCCAATAGCGAATGGACGGATCTCATGGGACTTGGAGATTTCATCTACTTCTGACTCAGATGAGCAATTAGAACATTGGCATAACCACTTACATGAAATATCTACATTGCGATGCAATATGATGATGAAGTCACTGCGCTGTGTTTCATCAGAGGTAATATATTTTTGGATGAATTTGAGCGCGAAGTACCAGAAGAACATCGATTCTAGGCACTGGAATTAGCACTGCGTGCTATGCCTGCATGATGGTGGGTTACACAGAAGGAAAGTTTTCCTAGATGGAGGGATTACAGGCGAATGGTGAAGTTATAATTTGGGTATGCTAATACAAGAATGATTGAGAAGTATAGTGGGAAGGATGATCCGTACGATCACCTAGCGAAGTGGACTAAGGTGTGGGGAACGAAACTGTAGCCAGAATGGGTACATATATTTTGTCATAGCTTGGATACAATCCCCATGAACTGGTATCTAGAAACAAAGCTTCGCCACGACACTGTGGAATGGGATATATTGAAGGAAGGTTTCTTATTGACTTTCAACTTCGAGGATGGCTTTGAGAGTATTGATGAAGCACCGCAAGAAATAAAAGTAGCTATATTTAGGACATTGAAGGTACCAGTAGAATGGACCCAGTCGGACTGGAGTACACATCTACGCCATGCACTCGAATGCTATAATGTGACTGCTAAAGAAGAAGATGACCCAAGGAATATTACCATCCTGGAGACTGAAGTTCAACGCGACATCGAAGGACTAAAGGTAGCGAACCCAGATATATCAGAGCCTATGAAAACTCAACAAGTAAACATTGGGTCTGAAAAAGAACCCAAGTCCGTGAAGATAGGGGATTATTGGGACGAAGATATGAGTATAAAGTAGTTGAGTTGTTGCGTGAGTACCAAGACTTATTTCTGACGAAGTTTTCATATTTGAAAGGAATTGTCAGAGATTTAGGCGTTATGAAGATTACATTGAAACCGAATGTGAAGTCTATCAAGCAACAACCTTATCGATTCAATCCAAAGTATAAGGAAAAGGTGCGCCTCAAACTAGATAAGACGTTGGAATCTGGCATTATGCATCTTGTAGAAGAATCTGATTAGGTGAGCCCGATGGTAGTCCAGGAGAAAAAACAGAAGGGAGAAATACGCATATGTGTAGATCTACGAAAGTTGAATGATTCTTGTGTGCATGACCCATTTCCAACACCATTTACTCACGAAGTATTAGAGAATGTTAGCGATCAGGAAGCATATTCATTCACTAATGGATTTTCAGGTTCTCACCAAATTAAGATTGCGTCGGAGGATTGAAGCAAAATAACCTTCGTGACAGAGTGGGGTTGCTTTCAGTACACTGTTCTGCCTTTTGGATTAAAGAACGTGCCTACCATATTTTTCCGCGTCGTCATAGCATCGTTCAAAGAATTCATCCATAAGTTTTTGGAAGTATACTTTGATGATTGGACTGTTTTTGGATTGGTAAAGTGCCATGTAGCAAGTCTGTGCCTCATGTTCGATACATGCCGAAGACACCAGATAGCGTTGAATATGAAAAAATGTATATTATGCATTCCTTTTGGGATCTTGGTGGGTCACGTTGTCTGTAAGCAGGAGTTGATGATAGACCCTACAAAGATCGTCGTTATTGTAAATTTGGAACCCCCTCGGAATGTGAAACAACTGCACCTGATGTTGGGACACATTGGGTACTACAGGAAGTCTATCAGAGCGTACACCCAGATAACTGTACCGATGGAGAAATTGTTAAAAAAGGATGCGATGTTTTGCTGGGATGAAGACTGTCAGCGCAACTTAGATGTGTTGAAGGAAAAGATGGTGACTGCACGAATCCTGATATTTCTGATTGGAATATTGAGTTTCATGTACATGTGGATGCTTCTTGCATTGCGCTAGGTGAAATATTAACACAGGAAGGCAAAGGCAAACTGGACCATCCTATAGCCTTCGCAAGTAGGAAGTTATCAAAGGATGAAAAAAATTATTCAATGACATAGCGCGAGGGGTTGCCCATGGTCTACGCATTACAAAAATTTAGGAATTATTTGTTGGGCGGGCACTTTAAGATGTACACAGATCACTCTGCATTGGAGTACCTAGTCAACAAGCCTATGTTGAGGGGGAAGATCTGCCGATAATTTCTCTTATTCTAGGAGTATGAATTCGAGGTGATTGTGAAGCCTGGAAGGTTAAATGCGGGCCTAGACCACCTATCAAGGATTGAAGCAGGCGAAGAACCCAGTAGCTTAGAGGAAGGACTACCAGATGCGTAGTTCTTTGCGGTGTGCGTCGCAGACGCCCATTTTGCTACCATTATTCAGTTTTTGACGAACGAGAACTACTCCGTAAGGATATTCCACTCAACAAAAGAAGGAGATAGTAATCCATGCAACCGAATTTTCAGTAATTATGGGTCACTTATATAAGATGGGGACGGATGAGGTATTGTGACGATATGTTTCGAAGTTTGAATGAGTGAGTATCTTAGCTTAAGCTCATGGAGGAGTGGCAGGAGGCCACTATGCAGGGAAAGTAACCGCGCAAAAGATTTTGCACGCGGGGTTATGGTGGCCGAAGTTACACAAGCATTCTAAGGACTATTGTAAGGCGTGTGATGGTTGCCAAAGGACAGGGAAACCTTCACGAAGGGATGAATTTCCTTTAAATCCCCAAGTATCATTGCAGGTATTTGAAAAATGGGCCATTGACTTTATAGATCCGACACAAACACCAGGAAAGAAGACGGGCACTGGGTACATCATTACTGCAACAAAATACTTAACTAAATGGGTAGAAACCCAACCAGTGAGGGATTGTACCACTGCCACGACTGCGAAGTTTCTGATTGGATATGTCTTAACAAGGTTTGGATGCTCGAAATTTTTGTTGAGTGATAGGGGTATGCATTTTTTTAATGAAATGGTTAGCGCGATGTTGGAAGAATTCTAGGTATATCATCAGAAGAGCACGCCCTATCATCCACAGGCCAATGGAACAGTGGAAGATTGTAATAAGATCTTGGAGCATGCATTGACAAAGGTATGCAACGTGCAGAGGAATGACTGGGATATGCACGTACTTGCTATGTTATTGGCTTATAGGATGACCTGCAATAAATTGACAAGATAGACACCATTCAGGTTGGTCTATGGAATTGAAGCAATCATGTCGATGGAGTACATTGTGCCCAACTTAAGAATTGGAGCCGTGACTGAGATGGCGGACCGTGAGACCTTGGAAGAACAACTCGCGGAGATCATGGAGTTGGAGGGAGATTGTTTCCTAGTAGGATTTCATTAGCAAGTACAAAAGGAACACAAAAAGGCATGGCATGATAGGCACATTAAGCTGTGCATGTTCAAAGTAGATGATTTGATGTTGCTCTATGATATCAATTTCACGAAGTTTCCAGGGAAGTTTCAAATGCATTGGTTGGGGCCATATGTTATCAAGGAGATTATGGATGGTGGCGCAGTTCAGCTCGCGAAGTCGTATGGGGAATCTTTCTCGAGAAAAGTAAACAAAAGTAGGTTGAAGCTACATACAGGGGATCTTGCCCCTGTGCGATGACTATATGGCAGCAAGACAGTCTCAGTAATCCAGGCAACTGCAAGGAATTGTGGGACTCTAAACTACGTTGCCCGACTTAGGGAAAAGCTCAGTCGAAGGGCTGCACAATGTATAATAGGGGTGCAAGAGGTCAAGTTGCGTTGTATAAGCTATGCCATGAAGAATACTGTCGTGCAGGTGGGTCCAAAGGTAACCATTGAAGTTACTATTCATGATGTGATGGCTAAAAAGCGGTTAAAAGGAGTGGGTAGGTGTTATTTATGGGACAAATCTTTGAAGATCTGCTGCCAAAGCAACATTTATTATCAGAATTTTGGGGGGACCGGTTGGATTTGAATCAAATCCCCCTATAAATTACACGTGTTGGTCCAACATAAAACGCTTTGGATTCTGAGAGTTGTTGGTGCCTTTTATTGTCTTAAGCATATGATTCATGCGTTTTGGAAGGAATCTGTGATGTGCCCCTCATTTGCGAACTATTCTGCAGCAGCTCGAGCTCAATTCATTGAAAAGATGACTGGTACTAACCCCGTCAAAGCCATAAGTTCATAAGAAGATGTGCCTAACGCGCTTGGCCCCAAACTGACTAGTATGGAAGCTATGCTCGTTGTGCCCACAACGCTGAGGTCGCCTAGGCCAAAGAAAACTGTCACAAAAGAGAAGCAGCCTGCAATGAAAGAAAAGCACTCAGCCGCGAAAGAAAAAACAAAAGAATCTGGTGCTAATGTGAACGTCATCGAGGAAGAATTTGGAGGTACGACTGAAGGAGAAAAAGGACAAACAACCAGAAAAATTGGTGGATTTGGAAGAAGAGGAGTACCAAGGAATCAAAGAAGTTGATGCCAAAGAAATCGAGCCTATTTCTAGGCTCCTTGAGTACATCCCTCTGCGAAAGGGAAAAACCAAAGCAACCAAGGATCCTGACTCTGTAAAATTTGTGGTATCCACTCCCCTACTGCCTGAGCAGGTCACATTCGAAGGTCCAAGGCTCGTGCACATCACGGTATTGAAAGTGGAGGATTGGGACTTTGTGGACCATGAAACATTTCCGCATCTAGAGACCCATAACTACATGACAAAGATATATTATGATGAGTCAGGTGTTATAACCAAAAAATTGATCATCTAATCTAATTTACTATATGGGTCGAAGTACACCATGTAAGTAAAATTGCTTTGACTATGAGAAATTACTTAATAAACCACCTTTTTAAAGTAATTTATAGTCAAAACCATGAATAATAATTAAATAAATCACTATTTATTCAATTTTCTTCTAGGAATAATTAATTAAACCATTGTATTATTTTCTGGCTCTATTATGCCAGCATGTCATGTACCATTCAACATGTACTTTATTGCTCAGTTTCCTATTTCTGGGCAAACCATTATTTTTGTACTAAGTTATCTCGGCGGGTATGGGTATGCCTCCTCGCCTCCTTGAGGTCCAGTACCACAACATAAAAGGAGACTTACATTAGTCTCACCCCCTTTGTCACTATCCTCTCTTAGATTCAGCTTCATTGGTCTCTCTCTCTCTCTCTCTCTCCTTGACTCCCCTATGTTGTCTAAGTGATTGTGTCTTTACAACGTACTTCGGTCATACATTTTGCTCCTAACACTCATACGTTGGGGGGCAATCTGTTATCACCAAAAAATTGATCATCTAGCCTAATTTACTAGATGGATCGAAGTACACCATGTAAAGTCAATTTTACCATAGTAAAATTGCTTTCACTGTGAGAAATTACTTAATAAACCACCTTTTTAAGTAATTTATAATCAAACCCATGAAGAATAATTAAATAAATCACTATTTATTTAATTTTCTTTTAGGAATAATTAATTAAACCATTGTTTTATTATTATTGCTTGTTAAATTTGACCCAATCATGAAAAATAAACAAATAAATCATCATTTATCTTATTTGTCTCTAAGAATAATTAATTAATCACTAATTAATTATTATTCTTTGTTAAATTTGACTAAATCCCTTAGGAATGATTAAATAAATCCTTATTTGTTTATTATTCCTTAACTAATTCCCTGAGATAATAAATAAATCATTTATTTATTTATTATTCTAAATAAAAGTTTAAATACTTTTTCCCTCCTAAACAAATATAATAAAATATTCCAAGTGGTTATTCCAAGAATGGGATCAATAATATTTTATTATTGCCCATTATTCGAGGATAACTCAATATTTTGTTATAAATATAAGGGTTTACCATTCATTATTCACTTTTGATTATTGTCATTGTTGCATTCATTGTTGTAACTTTAATTACTTTCATTGTCGCACACCATATTTTTGTTGGGTTTATGCATTATAGAGGAGAGAGACTCTACATAAGCTGAAGATGTTTGAGGATAGCCAAGAACCCATCCCATAGAGGGGGACTGGTAACATTTATATGTTCTCTTCATAGGTGTTATTATTAAATTATTCTTTACATATCTCATTTCCATTGGATGTTTGGGGTTATTACTTTTTCTTTCACTATTTAACTATGATCCTAACATAGATTAGAATTTTGGAAGGTTTTGTTTCTATCAATAGCTGCAGATCTACAATGTTTAGTGGTCATTTCTATTGTTGATATTGTTTGTCATCCACAATATTAAGTGGGTTCTTTTCATACATCATTGAGAAGAAAACACTACAACAAATTGGCGACTCCACTGGGGAATAATTTTGATTCAAAAACTTGGGTTTCCAATACAAAATTGGCGACTCCACTGGGTTTTATACTTCAGATCCAGAAACCTGGGTGACCTTTGGTTTTCAGGTTAGGGTTTCTTCTTCTTCAATTATATTAATGTTTCATAGTGTTGTAACCCTAGATCTGATAAAATTCTGACTTCCGCAAGCTTTCTAGTCATTTTCGCAGGTCATAGAAACCAGTAGCGGCAAAGGCAACACTTTTTTCCAAAATTTGTAGACCGGGAGTCTCGAAAGAACAATCGCAGTTTTCAGCCCAAAAGGTGCAATCTAGGCTTCAGAATGCAGCTTTCAGCCCAAAAAGTGCGATTTCATCAAAAAACAGGTCAGAACCTGTGATTTCTGGGTTTTAGGGTTTTTCTCAGATCTATTTCTGGGTTTTGTTGAGAGTTTTTTGTTGGGTATATGACCTCTATCTCATCCCACTTAGGCCTTGATTCATTCTATTTTACTCGTTGAAGTCGAATTTAGCCTCCCATAGGGCTTTTAGTACACTTCCACCTTTTTAGGAGGAGTTTAGCTGAGTGAGAAGTCTGAGTTTCTGCAACACTTTCAACCACATTTTCCAGATCTGTAACCTTTTGTTTTAGATCTGATAAGATAGGTTTCTACCATCCATAGTTTCACATTCAAACTTGTTTGGTCATTCCCTTAGGGTCCCATCGGTTGCCTTAGGTGTTTCACCCATCTTCCTATCTTTTTTGCAACGATCTTCCCCTCTGGTTTTTTGTTGTTGATGCACCACTTTGCAGAAGCTTAGAGTCACTTGATCCTGATCACACTGACATTTAGATCTCTTGATGGTTTCAGTGTATTTTCCGTTGGTTTAGCCACCAAGCAGTACAGTGGTTGCAAACCGAGTTTGGGTGGGGTTTAGTTAATTTTTTTGTTGTTTATTTTATTTTATTTATTTCAATCTATTTGCAACAAGTTTTTTTCTTTTTTACAAACACGATCTAGGCTTAATCAATTAATACACTTGCACACACAAGCACACCTTAAGTGAAGGGCACTTGGTTTACACCACCAAGCCAAGACTTAACATAATAAATTTATCTCACCACATCGGAGACAGAAGATATATTGTTGATCTCCCATCACCATTTCTGTGTTCTGTGTGTCCTTCCATCATTGGGCCACCAAGGCATGTGTCGCAGAGACTATTAGGCCTTCACCCCCAGTTTCCTCTTAGGCATATTAGCCCTCCCCGTCGGGTTCGAGTTCATAGCCCTTCAAGTCCCCATACTGACTCTTCTCCTAGTCCTTCTGATTCCTCATCTGATTCTGAGCCTCCTTCACTACATATCGTCACCATGTCTAGACCCACAGCTGGTGCAGGAACCTAAACTGGTGGTGGCTCCAGTGCTATATTGGTGGTCACATCAGGTGGAACAGTCTCAGGAACCGTTCCGACAGCTCCCATGCTCCCCTTTATGGCTGGGTTAAGTCTACCAGATCTTAACCAGTTGATAAACGATGCCATACACCATGATGTTGGTTGGCCCTCTATGCCAACTAAGCTTCCCTCAGACATCCCAAAATTTGAGGGTATTGCTGGAGAGGGTCCTACCAACCATGTTTGATCCTTCCACATGTGGTTTTCATCCAACTCCATAACCGATGACTCTATTCATCTTCGGCTCTTCCAATGCACTCTCATTAGAGACGCTGCAAAATGGTATGTAGACCATCCCTCAGCCTCTCATTCCGTTTTTGTAATGCTTGTTAAAGCATTCTTATCATATTTCCAGTTACCTCTGTGGTACGACACTGGTACAGAGATATTGACCACATTCTGTCAGTCCTCCACCACTCGCCTTTCTGACCATGTTCAAGAGTGGCGTCGAAGGAGAAGCACATGTCGTGCCCCTCCTTTCGAAGACTGTGTCTATTTGGATTGGTGTCTTAAGAGACTTTTATCCCCCATCAAGAAAGATGTTTCATCCCATTTTCCTCAAACTGAGGAAGAATCTCTCTAGACCGCTTTGAGATATGATCTGATTTATGCTCAATCCAGTTATGTCTATACCGTCATTCCAGACCTCCCTCATCCTGGAAGTGCCAATGCACTGGACGCATCTCATGTTGCTGATGGTATCATTGGATCCCTTTCACACTCTTCGCCTTATTCTCAGCAGAGCTATGGCTCTCTGTAGGGGGGCACTAGTTCCTCCAACATTTATGCCCCTCTTGCTAGCAACATGTTCCCAGGGCCCCAACCCGTCTATCAAATTGTTGCCCCTTCTTATGCACAGCCTATCGCTCCATCCCCTCAAGCATTAGCACCGCAGCATCCCATGCATCCTCAGCCCTAGCAGCCACCACCCCTCAGGGCCAGGTGTTTGCACAATAAAGTGATAGCAATCCCCCAAATTCAAAGAAAAAGAATAAGAGGAAGGGTAACTAGGGTAACCAAGGTAACCAGTCTAGTGAACCCTAGGGGAACCAACCTAACACCAACAACTAGAAACAGGGCAGCCAGCCCAAGCAGAACAAGGCTATTCGTACGAATAAGCCTTGTGCATGTTGTGGTGTACATGGCCACTATACACATGAGTGTCCTCTTTTACCCCAGATGCGCCAAATGTGGGAAGCTCAAGCAGGTTCTCGAGGTCAACAATCGCGTTAGAATCCTGCACCATCTCAACTGACCATGCTCACTAATCCTTTCCCTCAGCAAGGATTTGTTGCTTCTCAACTTCATCCAGGTCAAGCAGCCCACCCCCCCCAACCTTCTCGTCCCAGTGACTATCAAATCCTCATGATGGATTCTGAACAGGTCAATACCTCTGATCAAAAACCAACTCCTCAGCACTTTGTTGTTACCATCTCAGCCGAGTCATCTGGATCCACCCACCCAGGACCTCCTTCATTTATGGGTGCCTCTCCTGTGTTCCCACCAAGAACCATTCCTCGAGGTCTTAACCATCTAGGAACTATTCCACCGAGACATTTCCTTTCAGGACAGATACCTTTCTTATTTCCTCCTCTGGGAACCTTTTCTGTCCATGTCATGGCTTCACTGGTCCTTCCTAATGTGACTTTGGAGATCCTAGTATGGTTCATTGATCCCCTAGCAAGCACGTCACTTGGTCAGCTACGACCATATCATGCTTTGACCCTGGTTCAACCGGTCCCGGAAAAGGCACATATGGAGAAAGAATGCACTGCTAAAGAGAAGGCAGAGAAAGAACGACGAGATGCAGAGGAGGGTGTGAAGTCTACTTCGCATCACACTAACAAGCAAGAGATATCAGAGAAAGAAGGAGGCGGTGGTGAGGAGCAGAGCACTGCTTTCATCATGAAGAAGCGTTGACAGGAATAGACAGGCGGACAACAGAAGAAGTATAAGTATGCTAAGCAGACACATATTGATCCCATGGTACTAGCAAAAGGCAATCTCAATGAGATTAGGGACAAGATACGCAACACGAAAATGAAAGTGTTGCAACAATTTGAGCAGCAATACATGCAGATGCTAGGGAGCGTCCAAAAGGATCTGTGTGAGACGCAGCTCTAGGAAAATAGGATTCAGGTAGGTGTTGGACAGGTGAGTGGAGAGCAAGTGAGAATAACATAGGGAAGTGGCACAATAACAGAGATTGAACAAAATCTAGATCTCAGATTCATTGCTTTGCAAGAGGGGTCAATTCGTGTTCAATCATATGAGGATAGCGTTGTGATCAATAAAGTGAAGGATATGGGACTGAACCTTGCCCTGTTGCCGTTCCAAACCCTTCATGCACTGCACCAGGTGGTCTCTGATGAGTTGAAGATTAGAGAACAACACGCACTCACCATTGTCAATGAGTTTAAAATCAACAACGAGCAACTTTTCGCAGAAAAAACTCAGGCACTGAAGGAACAGGAGGAATTGCAAACACAACATCATAACCTGGTAACAACGATTGAGCAGGCCCACAAGTCAACTCCTAAGCTAAATATACCAAAGGATGCAAAGGCCTCATCCAAAGTGAGGAAATTGGCTGCTGTAGTACATGCTTCAAAGGAGGAAGTCGGTAGGATGACTTTCGACTTTTAGATGAAAATTGCATAGCTGCAATTGAAGTTGCAGGTGATGACTCTGCAGGACATCTGGGAGTAATGCAGAGCAGCAGTAAAGGAGGGCATGACTAAGTGGACACCGTCATTAATGACTACTCGTCGATGTTTGATGCCACAATGGAGCTATGGACGAATCTACAGGAGGACCCAAATCTTCAACAACTAAACACAGATGTTTGAGAAATGCAGCGCCAATATGATGAGATTCGATCGATTGCGAGCAATTTGGTGCCACCGCAACACCTTGCCAAGCTACAGGGAGGCAAGCAACTTCTTACACAGGTGGAGGACTTATAGAGGAAGGAGGCATTATTGAAGGCCAGATTGCATCCGTGGCTAGAGGAAGCATGTCAACTTACTCTATCACTCCAGGAGAAACTAAAAGGATTACAACAAATGTAGAGGACCATGCGCCTTATCGTAGAGGGGCCAACAACTGAAAAATTGGTTGAAGAAGTCTAGCAGGCAGCGATGCAGAGTGCTGCAGAAGTTGCAGTAATGCAGGTTGAGCTGGGAGATCTTTGCATCAAGATCGCGGTGCAGTGACTCGAGGGCAAGTTGTTATGAAACCAACTCACAAAAGGATAGAAAAGATAGATGAACGCCTTAAAAATAAACCTCTTTGAGGGGGCAACCTCCTTTACATTACAAAAATGAACAATTCTTGGATGATTCAAATGGAAAAACCTCCTTTCCATATATAGGAGTCTAAGGGTCACAATATAACCAAGCCGACCTAACAATAATAATATAAAGGCACAAAAATAACAATAGAGGGATTCTATGGGGCACAGTAATAACAATATGGCGACAATAGGGGCACAACAATATTAAAAAGGGATACAAATACAATATTAATGGGGGAATCACTAGTATTATAGGGACCTAACATGCCCCTCTCCTTCAAAAAATTGTTGTCCTCAATGCTTGAGTAGTTCTAGATGCTTCTATATAAAATTCTCATCCTCCCATGTGGAATCTTCAG
>APFE030575326.1:100167-139107 GCA_000404065.3 Pinus taeda
TTCTTGCTAACCTGAATGCCTTCTCCAATGAATCAGGTTCCCAAAGGTGAACCTCATGTTGGATATTATCCTTTAAAGTCCCTATGAACACATCAATCCTATGCTTCTCTATTATCCTTCAATTTTTGGAAGTCCTCAATGTGCTCCATCATTTAACCCTTTCGTTTGAGATTTATCAATTGGCTAAAAAAGGTGTTGCTTTTTGTATCCTCATAATGTGCTACCATTTCTTTCGTAAAAATTGCTCAAGTGACAATCTGTTTACGAGAGAAAAGCCATCGATACCATACAAACTGATTTGGTTCCAAATATAAAGTTGCAATATGTACCTTTTGTGTGTTTTGCACATTATGGAGATCAAAAAATTGCTCCATCTGTAGTATCCATGTTCCGTGATCCTTGCCATCAAACTTCCTCATATCGACTTTTGGAACATGGTGGGTCTTCAATCCAACATTAGAGTCTATGAAATCATGATTAACATTTATTTTGTTCTCATCATGAGTTTTCTTTACTACCCTTTCACCATTAGCGACCATTTCTTGTAGCAACTTATTCAAATTTATCTTCAAATTTTCCATCTTATCGTCCATGCCATTCATCTTAGCTTCCATATTAGCATCCATGCCATTCATCTTAGCTTCCACGCCATTCATCTTAACTTGCATTCCATTCATATTAGCTTCTACGCCATTCATCTTGGCTTCATTTACCTTTAGTGAGAGTGAAATTTGTTGTACTTGGTCTTGTAATCTTGATATATCATGTTGCATTGCTTCCTCTTCTTCACGAGTCATGCTAGAGTTTTAAGGCTGCTTACTAGGTGTTTCCATTTTCTTTCTTTGGGGCATTAATTAATGCTAATAGTTCTTCACTATTCCCTTTGAATTCCTTCAAACTAATTTTTCAAACCAATCTTATGCAAAATTAAAAAAACTGCACACCTTTTTCTTCACTTTGTAAGAGCTCGATATTGAATTTGTTGTATCTCTGTAACTGCGGATCTCGAATATCTGAAATCTCGTCTTGCGGTATTCCTTTGTGTCCTCTTTATAACCCCGCAATTCTGATCAAGATTGGATTCTCCAAGGAAGAGTTATGCCAAATCTACCACAGTGACCTGATTATAGACTAGTTCAGTAGAGCGAGCTTATATGACATGCCACGTGTTACTGTTTCGACCTTAGTATCTGAAACTCATACACAGAAAACTACAGGCCATCCTATTTCTGAAAATTCTTATGAAATTTCAATTTGGTGCTCAAAATAGAAGTTATGACTATTTTCCCTCGGTCACCTGTTTGGAATGTAATTCGGGAGTCTACAAAAACACTAATTTCCTCAGATCATATCTCTGCAAATATAGCAAGACAAGATCTGAAATTTGGACCCGAAGTTCAGAACAATTTCAGCTCAAATGGGTTTTTTTTTGTAGCTTCTGAAATATCGCAGAGAAAAAGTTATAGTGAAAATTCCATGATGAACTGTTTGGAGCAGCGAAACCCTAAAATCCAAAGCTCTGATACCAAATGTTATGAAACTAACTCAAAAAAAGATAGAAAAGATAGATGAACGCCTTAGAAATAAGCATCTTCGAGGGGGCAACCTCCTTTACATTACACAAATGAACAATTCTTGGATGATTCAAATGACAAAACCTCCTTTCTATATATAGGAGTCTAAGGGGTCACAATATAACCAAGCCAACCTAACAATAATAATATAAAGGCACAAGAATAACAATAGAGGCATTCTATGGGGCACAATAATAACAATATGGGGACAATAGGGGCACAACAATAATAATAAGGGATACAATGACAATAGTAATGGGGGAATCACTAATATTATAGTGACCTAACACAAGTCACGATCTTTGTGTTGGGGGCCTGTTGGGATAGGGTCTCTAGGGTTAGTTTTCGGGTTAATTTAACCCAAATTTTATATATGTTGGGTAAAAGATGTAAAGTCTTCGCAATATGTGGATGCGGAGTGTGCAGATAGATAGGTGTCAAAGGGGTCTTATCCCCTTGTTTTGATAGCTAGCCAAGTCGGTTTTGAGACTCACCCATGGTCTGCGAACCATGGTATTGTATGAAGAAAAGCTATAAATAGTTGAGTCATAGCAAGTCTTAGAGATAACCTTTTTTAGAGAATTGGGTACATTGAAGAGTTTTGTGTCTTAGGCAAGTGCTAAGGCAGGAAGGCTCTGCTTCCTGCGCTTAGGGGAAAGAAGGGAAGGCTCCTGGAGTTGAGTGCATAGGAGGCCTAGATAGAGTCTGCAGCTGAGTGTGTGGAACCCTGCAGCTTTGTGCGCATGGTAGAAGACTTTGTAATCAATGAACTGAAGATCAATAAAGACAACCTTTTGAGGAATTACTGTGTATTTCCATTGAATCTATTTATGATATACGTGTCAATTGAATGATATGTTTATGAAATAATGAATGAATATGCACGAATTCACCGAATCAGTCTTAATAACGTGTGAAATGAATGGTTATCCACTTCTGCGAAGATCAAAATATATTCCTCTTATCTTTCTGACGAATTAAGTAGATCATCACGAACTATGATTTAGGGTTGTTTACTAATGCATGAAAGTAGATAAATCATTTGTTTAAGGTCCGCAAAGACTGATCATGGGCCTTTGCAAAGGTCTGGAGGCCGCTTTAACTCAGTTACAATAAAGAGCCCTAGAAGTCTACCGATCTACGCGGAAGAAGATCTAAAGTGATGGAAGACATCACACTAGTCTGTGGATGTAGAAACTTGGTTCTTGCATCCCCCAATACTGCTTTGGGTGAACTGTGCTACGCGGGTTGTCGCTGATAGGGCCGGAAGTGAAGGGTTTTTTTGGTTGGTGCAACTAACTTTGAACCTGGGTCAGGACCCCTTAAGCCAACAGTAGCTATCATGCCTCCAAGGCAAAGAATGATCAGTCAGAGAGGTGGTGGCGGCAATATTGTGTTTTAAAGGGCTTTCCATTTTTCCTACGATATTGTAGCCACTGCATTTGATGCAGTCCCTCTAAAGGTTTGTAAGGAGATTATGGTGCTAGAAAAAACAGAGGTAAGGGATCTCCCATACTATTATGATTCAGAATTGGTGAGGGATAATGCAACATGGCTTCCTCCTCCTAGTAGATTTAGGAAGAGGAGACAAAATTTTATGAGTTATTTGGCCATGAATCAACAACATTCACTCTGTGGCATCTTTTATTTAAGGATAAATAGGTGGAAAACTATAATGTTTTCTCATCCTTAGAGGACCTCAAAAGTATGTTGTGCAACCTGAGATTCCGTTTGCACAATGTAGACTCTCATCTGGCAAAGGTGGAGATTTTTTTGGTGAGTGATTAGGCTTCGGGGGATCTCACTGATCCTCCAGATGATAGTGTTCAAACCCCTACTCCAGTTCTTCAGAGGATGACTAGGTGGATCGCTTATGTTATTTTTTTTCCTTCTAGTTTTGTTCATTTGGTTTTATATTTGGAGGATATTTGGTTGGTCTCAACTTTCGCAAGCTCAGTGGATTCTTTTTGGATTGTATGTTTGAACTCTCCTTTGGTGAGGTTTGTGGGTTGTAGAATTTGGTCGCTCCCTTCTTTTGTAGACTAAATGTGTTCTTATGGATTGTATGGATGCACACTCCTTTTGTAGGATCTATGGCCTGAGGAGATGATATGTTTTTTTTGCTAGTCCTATTGATCATGGGGATGTAGAGGTTATAGACACTCTATCTTCTTTTGGGTCATTGTTGACTATAAGGTGCTAGTTATCTCTTTCAAATGCCAACAATTGGCATGTAGGCAATATTTGGTGTATTGTTGCATGGTTCTATGAAAAAATTGTTGGTTGTTTCCTATGATTGTGGATCGTAACTTCTTTGCTCCGCTACTGGGAAAATTACTTGGAGAAATGCATGTTTTCTTCTTTAGCTTTTTGTCGGAATCATGTATGAATTTTCCTTTGTTCTATGATGAATGGACATATGGAGACTCTGGCCTAATTTAGATGTTTATGGCCTTAATTATATTGGGCATTCATTTTACCTTGAAGACTGTGGATCCTTGTATAGAGTTTGATATAGTATGGTTATCCTCTTGCTAATCAGATCTATGTGGTCAGGGGAATTGTAAAAAACAATATGTGAATCTCAATTTTTTATGATAAGCTATGAAACCAGATTTGTCCCCTTGCCCTCTCATGTCCTGAATCGGGAAAATCGGACACGATTCGGTGGGATTTGTGTCCTTTCGATTGTGTCTGATCAAGACATGATTGTGACCTAATTCTGGGACATGAATCCCAAAAAAGTGACTTCCACGCGACGTTAAAAGCCTGATTTGGCCATTCTGTTTCCACATTTACCTTTCCTCTTGGTAGTGGGTTTGATGTGGGTGTGTGAGACCAAAGAGAAAAGGGTGTGGGAGAATTTTCAAGGAGATTCAAGTAATAGGTAAGCGGATTTCCTCTCTATTTTTTTTGCATTTTTATTACAACAGTTTGCATGTGCATTTGATTTACAAATTTGCGCATTTTTTGTTTATTTTTTTACAACATTCATGGCTCAATCAAGGGCAACAGGGAAGGGGCAAAGGAAGGGGAATAAAGTCCCAATTGGAGATGCCCATCCTATTCCAATTTCATCAGGGTCTGATGCAAGTGTTCCCTCTATTACAAGTTGGGCTGCCACAACAACTTCAAATGTTGAGGGAAGACAACAACGTCAAGACAACAAATATCCCTTATGGATATATGTCACACGAGAGCAAGGGTCGGGTAGCAAGATAAAGGGAGGAGGCAATGTTTCTTGGAAATGTAGTTATTACAACACTAATTTCATGAGCACATATTTCTGTGTGAAATCTCATTTGTTGGATTTACCAAGCTGTGGAATTGCAACTTGTACAAAGGTGTCTTTATAAAAGAGGAAAGAAATGGAAAGAGAGGCCAATGTTGGTATGGAAAATGTGGCTACGAAATCTATAAAAAAAGAAGAATGATTACCCCCTTCCATTCTTGAGGAAAAGCAGCAACAACTTCCCATTTGAGAAGTGTTATGGTGGGGGACAAGCAACAAAAAGAAAGGAAATTGCACTTGGTCCAATGGACAATTTTTTTTAGAAAGAGAAACGAAGAGAGTTTGATCTCACCATTGCCTTTTCTTTTTTTCTATCAGAACTTCATATCCTTTAATTTTGCATGCTCACCTTTATTTATTGATATGCTCCGAGCTCTAACTCAAGGGGCTCCATCGTGGTATGTGCCTCCTGGGTAAGGGAATCTTAGAACCACATTGTTGACAAAGGAAAAAAAGAGAGGTGGACAAAATGCTTGAGCCTATTAAATCAACATGGCCAACATCTCAGGTTAGTATTGTTTCTGATGGATGGATAGATCTAGCATGGCACCCACTCATCAAATTCATGGTGTCTTCCTTGAATGATCCAATTTCCTTGAAATCAGTGGATGCACTTGGACAATACAAGGATGCACAATATATGGGTGAGTTGTTTATTAAGGTTATTAAAGATGTAGGTGTTGATTCTTGTGTGCAAATCATTACAAATAATGCACCTGTTTGCAAGGTTGTTGACATGATTGTGGAAGTTAAATATCCACAAGTGTTTTGGACACCTTGCATTGTTGATTCATTGAACTTAGAAGTTAATTCTATTTCTTCTCATGTGATTTGGATTGGAAGCATTATTGAGGATGCATGAAATATACACAACTTCATACAGAATCATACAAATTCCCTCACTATCTACAATAATTACACCAATCTATAATTGTTGAAGATTGTAGATACAAGGTTTTCCTCTTCATTCATCATGTTGAAGAGGTTGAGGGGGGTTAAGACCGCTCTTGGTGTTTGCATTATGGTACAAGTGTTGTCTTTGATGGCAACTCACATATATGATACCCAGAAATGAATCAGTGGTATATGATGGTAGTTCACAGTGCAACAGGTCAATTCAGAGGTAACAACAAAGGATTACAGATGAGAATCTAGAGATTGAAGAAAGAGAATGTCTTAAGAAGTATATGCTGGTTAACCTTGTCCAAGTAGCATATACATGCAAGTTCACAGAACAAAAGGAGTGTATATGTATGCATGCAATTTCACAGAAGGAAAAACGCATATGGGATGGAAAATTAAGGAGAATGAATACCAGGGGTTTCTACCATGGTAATGAGCGTGGCAAAGAATCTTCATACCGTCACAAAATACCAGCAGCATAACTATGGTTTTGGTCTGAGATATTGAAAAAGGATATAAGTATATAAGATGGACAAGATCAAAGGGCTAAAAGGGCAAGGAGTGAATATCTTATGAAGAGTTAGATCAAAAGAAAATATGCATGTTATGGATTTCTGGTACTTTGCTTGATCTGAACTAAGGATGCACCTAAGTGGTTGATAATGGATGAGATCTAATGATGGATCAAGATCATAAGATATGAAATAAATTATCATTATGTGGTTTGAGCATGGATAGTCCATATCTGATTTCTAACATATGTTTTATCCTTTATATGCTATGATTTGAGTATATGTGAAGTTTAGAATAACTGCGAAGCTATAAGTATTTATCTGCAGATCTATACGGTGGTTCACCTTGGCGAAGGTGTGTATACATGCTAGTTAAACACTTCAAAGTAGCATATACATTATGAAATATGATGTTTGAAGTTGTAGTTGGTTCTGGTTGTTGATGTAGAGTTATGGGTTCTACTATGTATTCTGGTGACAATGATCTAATTGTTCAGATTGATTGATTGTGATTTGCCTCAGCATTGATGGGTTTTCAGTGATGGTCGTATTGCGCTGGTGATTGATTTTGAGATTCAATGTTACTGATGGGTCCAGTATGAAAATTGGATGAAATGTTGCCTTCATATTGTGTTGTTGTGTACCAGGAGCATCCAGTCTGAAAATTTATGAAACATGGTCCTTGGAGGAAGAGAGAAGGACGTAGCCTTCTGTAGGTTAGCGCCTATGTACTAGTAAACATATCAGCCAGTACAAGAGCCAGTGGGTTGGAGATTTCTTTCAGTAGTAGCTAGAGAATGAGTGAAGGTTGGAGCCTTCTGTAGGCTGGCGACTACGTACTTGTAAACATATCGGCTAGTACAAGAGCAAGGGGGTTGTAGCTCCCTTCCAGTAGTAGCTGGAGAACGAGAGAAGGTTGTAGCCTTCTGCAGGTGGGTGGCTGCATACTGGTATGAGTCTGCGCTAGTATAAGATTGTAAACTGGTTTTTCTTATATTAAAACAAGACAGAGACGACAACAACACATGGTTTTTCTCCCGCATTGGGTTTCCACCTTAAATCTTGGTGTTCATGTGTGATGGTTTATTTTGTTATTACTGCACATGGTTACTACTTAATGTTTAATAAAGTACTAATGCACTGATTAAATATCAACATATGATGATTTAACTGAATCATAAGTTCATTGGATATACGTTGGTTGCCTTAAGAACAGTTACATGCACACGTGAGTTACCTTCATTGAAGTAGCGTATACAAATATGATAATGAAATGGAAAAAGTAATTGATTTGTCAATACTGATTCACCCCCACCCCCTCTTAGTATTATTCCCAACAATTGGTTTCAGAGCAGGTCCTTTGCCAGAAGCTTGATTGCTTGAAGGAGATCTATAGAAACAATGGGAAAGAAGCTAAAGAAGAAAGCGCCTCAGAAGAAGAAGACATATCAAAGGAACAGTGACATCAGGAGAGGCAATTGGCCATTAGGTGGAAGCAAGTATTCAAATTCAGAATCACCTCAGTTTGAAGATGAACAAGCAAGAGAAGTATCAGGTACAAATTTTTGGTCTTCTAGTGATACTTTTTCATGCAATGTTGAAGATATTGAAAGTGATAGTGAAAGAAATATAGAGGCTGAAGTTAAAAGACTCACAGACAAAATTAGAGATCAACAATATCTATTTAACAAAAGGGAGTGTGCCTTCAAAGAAGAAGTTACCAGATTAAAATCTCAGTTGGAGGAAGGAAACAAAGTAAGGAAGTAGTACAAGGAAAAGGAAGAACAATGTCAAAAGTTGCAGGATGAAGTGACATCATTAAGAAATGAAGTAAATGAAAGAGTACAACAATCAAGAGACTTAAAGATAGATCTAGTTACTATGAAAGTCTTGAAGCTAAGATCGTCTCTCTAAAAGAAGATCTTGAAAATTCAAATCAGCAGAATGAATAACTACATCAAGTAGATGAAGAACAAGAAAATGAGATTCTCAAATTAAGGCAACAAGTGGAAGAAGGAAGAAAGGCTGAAGAAATCATGAAGAAGCAATATCTGGAAAAGGAAGAGCAATATCATGTTGAAGTAAATATCTTAAATGGTAAATTAGAAGAAAAAGATAAACTGTTATGATTTCAAGATAGTACTAAGGTTTTGGATAACATTCTTAGTAGTCAAAGGTCTCCTACCATCAAAACTAGTCTTGGTTTTCATGAAATTGTTGAAGGTAAATCTAGCTCACAAGATGAGGCAAGGAACACTAATGCAAATTTTGAAATGATCAACCAGGAGATAAGAGGTCAACCCCATCAACAACCAAGGAAAGAAAGTATTCAAAGAAAATCATTTACTCCTAACTATAGAAGTGATAATCAATTCTTTCCTATAATCAATAATGTTGAATGTTTTAGATGTCATAAATTTGGACATATTGCAGCCAGATGCAGAAGTAGAATGGTTCAAGCAAATAACCATCACACAGAAATATCATCCGCTTCCAGGTACTTTAAGGGATATTTTTTTCTTGCAATATGTTTGGTCACAAAGCCATTGACTGCTATATAGTGAATATGAAACATATAATATGTTATGGTTGTAACAAGTTTGGGCATATAGCAAAAGAATGCATGAGAAAATTCCGGCCAACATACCAAAAGGAGTAAACATCATCACACTCCAAGGTATGGAAGAAGAAGGAAGTACAGTTAGAAAGATGTGGCATAGCTCAGTATACAGACGTAACAGACTCAGGGGGAGCTTAAAGTGTGAAATTTCAGTATCCCAATTCTCATACGCATTTATCATGAAGAAAAGTTGTGTATATACGCGAGTTAGAAGCTGCACAATCACGTATATGTTGTTTTGTTGAAGAAGCAGTGGGATAAACTAAGGAAAAGGGGTCTGATATGGTTCAGTCAATTATCAATTATCTTTTCTTTTCTGATTGATGATGATTACATTTTGTTGATGATATGTAGAAGTGCTTTTTGCCCTCATAAGTTGTTAATAACTTGATGAATAATTGGTTGATGATGATGCCTTAATGATTCTTACTGACAAATGCAATGATCAGATCTGACCATGAATAGTTGGCACAGGTTCATGGGGAGCATATGCTTCTAATAAAGAATTGTTGGCATTATATTATAAGACTTTGGTACATGATGATACATATATTGCTTGATCCACATAGTTGTTTTGATTCAAATGACTCTATTAATGATGGACGTATACAGGTTGCTGATCTTGATGTTGTTGACAGATGCTTATGGTACAGATCATATATGGTGTATGATAATTGCCGATGACTATCATGGTCTTGTTTACATCGTTGGTCCTTGTTATAAATTTCACATATATAATTTGATGTAAAGGCCATGTAAAGACCTATGATGTAATTTGTAACCCCACTATGCATGGGAAGGATGATATAAAAATTGCAAATCTTTAGTCATGTATGAACTTTTGGTATATCCCCACTTGGTTGGGTGATTGATGTATGTATGAGTCATTGGTGATAGGCAGGTCATACTCACATAGTTGAGTTATTAAGTAATGTTATTCTGCAAACTTTGTATGTGTTCAGGGGGAGCATGGACAACATAGTGCATCTCTAAGGTGGATAATATCTTGCTCCGCCCTTTGCCCTTGATGTCAAAGGGGGAGAGTATCCTGGTGTTATTTGATATATCTAATAGTTTCTATAGATTGTCATAATAAACAACAATATGGTTGCAATCAAGTCCAAAGGGGGAGATTGTTGGCATTATGGTACAAGTGTTGTCCTTGATGGAAAATCACATATATGATACCCATAAATGAATCAGTGATGTATGATGGAAGTTCACAATGCAATAGGTCAATTAAGAGGTAACAAAAAAGGATTACACACCAAACTCCATAGATTGAAGAAAGAGAATGTCTTAAGAAGTATACGCTAGTTAACCTTGTCCAAGTAGCGTATACACGTGTGTTCACAGAACAAAAGGAGTGTATATGTATGCACGCACTTTCATAGAAGGAAAAACGCGTATGGGATGGAAAATTGATGAGAATGAATACCAAGGGTTCCTACCATTGTATTGACCCATGGTAATGAGCGTGCCAAAGAATATTGATACCATCGAAGAATACCAGCAACATAACTATGGTTTTGGCCCAAGGTAGTGACAAAGGATCTAAGTATATAAGAAGGAGAAGATCAAAGGGCTAAAAGGTCAAGGAGTGAATATATTATGAAGAGTTAGATCAAAAGCAAATATGCATGTTATGGGTTTCTGGTACTTCGCTTGATCTGAACTAAGGATGCACCTAAGTGGTTGATAATGGATGAGATCTAATGATTGATCAGGATCATAAGACTCAAAATGAATTATCATTATGTGGTCTGATAATGAATAGTCTAGATATGATTGCTAAAATATGTTTTATCCCTTATATGTTATGATTTGAGTATATTTGAAGTCTGGAATAGTTGCGAAGCTATAAGTATTTATATGCAGATCTATACAATGTTTCGCCTTGGTGAAGGCGCGTATACACGTTGGTTCGTCACATCGAAGTAGCGTATACATTATGAAATATGATGTTTGAAGTTGCAATTGGTTCTAGTTGTTGATACAAAGTTTTGGGTTCTACTCTGTGTTCTAGTGAAAGTGATCTGATTATTCAAATTGATTGATTGTGATTTGCTTCAGTGTTGATGGGTTTTCAGTGATTGGTCGTATTGCAGTGGTGATGGATTTTGAGCTTCAATGTTACTAATGGGTCCAGTATGAAAATTGGATGAAACGTGGCCTTCATATTGTGTTGTTGTGTAGCAGGAGTATCTAGTCTAAAAATTTATGAAACGTAGTCCCTCGATGAAGAGAGAAGGTTGTAGCCTTCTGCAGATGGGTGCCTGCGTATTGGTATGAGTTTGCGCCAGTCCAAGATTGTAAACATGTTTTTCTTATATTAAAAGAAGATAGAGAAGACAACAATAGGTGTTTTTTCTCCCACATTAGGTTTCCACCTTAAATCTTGGTGTTCACGTGTGATGGTTTATTCTGTTATTACTGCACATGGTTACTATGTTTAATAAAGTATTGATGCACTGATTAAAGATCAACATATGATGAATTAATAGAATCATAATTTCACTGGACATATGTTGTTTTCCTTAATAACAGTTGTGTGCACACACAAGTTCCCTTCACTGAAGTAGCGTATACAAATGTGATTATTAAATGGAAAAAGTTATTGATTTTTACATATTGATTCACTCCCCCCCTCTTCTCAGTATTATTCCCAACACTTGGTTTCAAAGCAGGTCCTTTGGCAGAAGCTTGATCGCTTGAAGGATGTCCATAGAAAAAATGGGAAAGAAGCTAAAGAAGAAAGTGCCTCAGAAGAAGAAGGCATCTAAAAGGAACAGAGGCAGCAGGAGAGACAATTGGTCATTAGGTGGAAGCAAGTATTTAGATTTAGAATCACCTCAGATTGAAGATGAACAAGAAAAAGAAGTATCAGGTACAAATTTTTGGTCTTCTGGTGATACTTTTTCATGGAATGTTGACGATATTGAAACTGATAGTGAAAGAAATATGGAGGCTGAAGTTAAAAGATTCACAGATAAAATTAGAGATCAACAAGATCTATTTAACAAAAGGGAGTGTGCCTTCAAAGAAGAAGTTACCAGATTAAAAGCTCAGTTGGAGGAAGGAAATGAAGTAAGGAAGCAGTACAAGGAAAAGGAAGATCAATGTCAAAAGCTGCAGGATGAAGTGACATCATTAAGAAATGAAGTAAATGAAAAGAGTACAAGAATCAAGAGACTTAAAGATAGATCCAGTTACTATGAAAGTCTTGAAGTTGAGATCGTCTCTCTAAAAGAAGATCTTGAAAATTCAAATAAGAAGAATGAAGAACTACCTCAAGCAAATGAAGAACAAGAAAATGTGATTCTAAAATTAAGACAACAAGTGGAAGAAGGAAGAAAGGATGAAGAAATCATGAAGAAGCAATTTTTGGAAAAGGAAGAGCAATATCAAGTTGAAGTAAATATCTTAAAAGGTAAATTAGAAGAAAAGGATAAAGTGTTACAATTTCAAGTTAGTAGTAAGATTTTGGATAATATTCTTAGTAGTCAACAGTCTCCTTCCATCAAAACTGGTCTTGGTGTTCATGCAACTGTTCAAGGTGAATCTAGCTCATAAGATGAGGGAAGGAACTCTAATGCAAATTCTGAAATGATCAACCAGGAGATAAGAGGTCAACCCCATCAACAACTAAGGAAAGAAAGTATTCAAAGAAAATCATTTACTCCAAAATATGGAAGTGAATATTGGTTCTTTACTCTAATGCATAATGTTGAATGTTTTAGATGTCATAAATTTGGACATATTGCAGCCAGATGTAGAAGTAGAATGGTTCAAGCAAATAACTGTCACACAAAAAGATCGTCAACTTTCAAGTACTTTAGGGGATATTGTTTTTCTTGAAATATGTTTGGTCACAAAGTCATTGACTGCTATAGAGGGAATATGAAACATATAATATGTTATGGTTGTAACAAGTTTGGGCATATAGCAAAATAATGTAGGAGCAAATTTTGGCTAACATACCAAAAGGAGCAAACATCATCACACTCCAAGGTATGGAAGAAGAAGGAAGTACATTCAGAAAGATGTGGCATAGCTCAGTATACAAACATAACAGACTCAGGGGGAGTTGAAAGTGTAAAACTTCAGTATTCCAATTCTCATACACATTTATCATGAAGAAAATAATGTATATACGTGAGTTAGAAGTTGCATAATCGCGTATATGTTGTTTTGTTGAAGAAGCAGTGGGACAGACTCAGGAAAATGGGTTTGATATGGTTCAGCCAATTATCAATTATCTTTTCTGTTCTGATTAATGATGATTACAGTCTGCTAATGATATGTAGAAGTTTTTTTTTCCCTCATAAGTTGTTAATAACTTGATGAATAACTTGTTGATGATGATGCCTTGATGATTCTTATTGACAAATGCAGTGATCAGATTTGACGTTGAACAATTGGCACAGGTTCACAGGGAGAATATGCTTCTAATAATGCATTGTTGGCATTATATTAGATGACCTTGATACATGATGATACGTATATTGCTTGATCCACATAGTTGTTTTGATTCAGATGACTTTGTTAATGATGGACATATACAAGTTGTTGATCTTGATGTTGTTGACATATGCTTATGGTACAGATCATATATGGTGTATGATAGTTTCTGATGACTATCATGGTCTTGTTTAGATCGTTGGTCCTTGTTATAAATGTCATGTATATCATTTGATGTAAAGGTCATGTAAAGACCTATGATGTAATTTGTAACCCCACTATGCATGGGAAGGATGATGTAATAATTGCAAATCTTCAATTATGTATGAAATTTTGGCATATCCCCACTTGGTTGGGTGATTGATGTATGTATGAGTCATTGGTGATAGGCAGGTCATACTCACATAGTTGAGTTATTGAGTCATGTTATTCTGCAAACTATGCATGTGCTTAGGGGGAGCATGGACAACATAGTGCATCTCTAAGGGGGAGAATATCTTGGTCCGCCCTTTGTCCATGTCAAAGAGGGAGAGTATATTAGTGTTATTTGATATATCTAACATGTTCTACATCTTGTCATAGTAAACACCAATATGGTTGCCATCAAGTCCAAAGGGGGAGATTGTTGGCATCATGGTACATGTGTTGTCCATGATGGAAACTCACATATATGATACCCAGAAATGACTCAATGATGTATGATGGCAGTTCACAGTGCAACACTTCAATTCAGAGGTAACAACAAAGGATTGCAAATCAGACTCCAGAGTTGAAGAAAGAGAATGTCTTAAGAAGTATATGCTAGTTAACCTTGTCCAAGTAGCATATACATGCGGGTTCACAGAACAAAAGGAGCATATATGTATGCATGCACTTTCACAAAAGGAAAATGTCGTATGGGATGGAAATTAAGGAGAATGAATACTAGGGGTTCCTACCATGGTATTGACCCATCGTAATGAGCGCGCCAAAGAATCTTGATACCATCAAAGAATACCAGCGACATAACTATGGTTTTGGTCCGAAGTATTGACAAAGTATCTAAGTACATAAGAAGGAGAAGATCAAAGGCCTAAAAGGGCAAGGATTAAATATCTTATGAAGAGTTAGATCAAAAGAAAATATGCATGTTATGGGTTTCTGGTACTTTGCTTGATCTGAACTAAGGATGCACCTAAGTGGTTAATAATGGATGAGATCTAATGATGGATCAGGATCATAAGAATTGAAATGAATTATCATTATGTGGTATGATAATGCATAGTCCATATCTGATTGCTAACATATGTTTTATCCTTTATATGCTATGATCTGGGTATATGTGAAGTCTGGAATAACTACAAAGCTATAATTATTTATCTGCAGATCTATACGTTGTTTCACCTTGGTGAAGGCACATATACACACTGGTTCACCACTTCAAAGTAGCGTATACATTATGAAATATGATGTTTGAAGTTGCAGTTGTTTATGGTTGTTGATGCAGAGTTCTAGGTTCTGTTCTGTGTTCTGGTGACAATGAGCTGATTGTTTAGATTGATTGATTTTGATTTGTTTCAATGTTGATGAGTTTTCAGTGATTGGTCATATTGCAGTGGTGATTGATTTTGAGTTTCAATGTTACTGATTGGTCCAGTATGAAAATTGGATGAAACGTGGCCTTCATATTGTGTTGTTGTGTACCAGGAGTATCCAGTCTGAAAATCTATGAAATGTGGTCCCTGGAGGAAGAGAGAAGGTCGTAACCTTCGGTAGGTCGGCGCCTACGAACTGGTAAACATATCGGCCAATACAAGAGCCAGGGGGTTAGAGCTACCTTCCAGTAGAAGTTGGAGAACGAGTGAAGGTTGGAGCTTCCGATAGGCCGGTGCCTACGTACTAGTAAACATATCAGCTAGTACAAGAGCTAGGGGTTGTAACTCCCTTCCAGTAGTAGCTGGAGAATGGGAGAAGTTTGTAGATTTCTACAGGTGGGTGCCTGCGTACTATTATGTGTCTATGCCAGTACAAGATTGTAAATAGGTTTTTCTTATATTAAAAGAAGACAGAGACGACAACAGTAGGTGGTTTTTCTCCCGCATTGGGTTTCCACCTCAAATCTTTGTGTTCATGTGTGATGGTTTATTCTGTTATTACTGCACATGGTTATTGTTTAATGTTTAATAAAGTATTGATGCACTGATTAAAGATCAACATATGATGAATTAACTGAATCATAATTTCACTGGATATACGTTGGTTGCCTTAAGAACAGTTGCATGCACATGCGAGTTCCTTTCACTGAAGTAGCATTTACAAATCTGATTATGAAATGGAAAAAGTTATTGGTTTGTAAATAATGATTCACCCCCCTCTCAGTATTATTCCCAACACTTGGTTTTAGAGCAAGTCCTTTGGCAGAAGCTTGATCGCTTGAAGGAGATTTTTAGAAACAATGGGAAAGAATCTAAAGAAGAAAGCGCCTTAGAAGAAGAAGACATCTCAAAGGAATAGTGACAGCAGGAGAGACAATTGGTCCTTAGGTGGAAGCAAGTATTTAGATTCAGAATCACCTTAGATTGAAGATGAACAAGCAAAAGATGTATCAGGTACAACTTTTTGGTCTTCTGGTAATACTTTTTCATGCAATGTTGAAGATATTGAAAGTGATAGTGAAAGAAATATAGAGGCAGAAGTTACAAGACTCACAGATTAAATTAGAGATCAACAAGATTTATTTAACAAAAGGGAGTGTGCCTTCAAAGAAGAAGTTACCAAATTAAAAGCTCAGTTGGAGGAAGGAAACAAAGTAAGGAATAAGTACAAGCTTTTTCATGCAATGTTGAAGATATTGAAAGTGATAGTGAAAGAAATATAGAGGCAGAAGTTAAAAGACTCACAAACAAAATTAGAGATCAACAATATCTATTTAACAAAAGGGAGTGTGCCTTCAAAGAAGAAGTAACCAGATTAAAAGCTCAGTTGGAGGTAGGAAACAAAGTAAGGAAGAAGTACAAGGAAAAGGAAGATCAATGTCAGAAGTTGTAGGATGAAGTGACATCATTAAGAAATGAAGTAAATGAAAAGAGTACAACAATCAAGAGACTTAAAGATAGATCCGGTTACTATGAAAGTCTTGAAGTTGAGATCGTCTCTCTAAAAGAAGATCTTGAAAATTCAAATAAGCAAAATGAATAACTACCTCAAGCAAATGAAGAACAAGAAAATGAGATTCTCAAATTAAGGCAACAAGTGGAAGAGGAATAAAGGCTGAAGAAATCATAAAGAAGCAATATCTGGAAAGTAAGAGCAATATCAGGTTGAAGTAAATATCTTAAAAGGTAAATTAGAAGAAAAGGATAAACTGTTATGATTTCAAGATAGTACTAAGATTTTGGATAATATTCTTAGTAGTCGAAGGTCTCCTACCATCAAAACTGGTCTTGGTTTTCATGAAACTGTTGAAGGTGAATCTAGCTCACAAGATGAGACAAGGAACTCTAATGCAAATTCTGAAATGATCAACTAGGAGAAAAAAGGTCAACCTCATCAACAAACAAGGAAAGAAAGTATTCAAAGAAAATCATTTACTCCTAACTATGGAAGTGATAATCAGTTCTTTCATCTCATGAATAATGTTGAATGTTTTAGATTTCATAATTTTGGACATATTGTAGCCATATGCAAAAGTAGAATGGTTCAAGCAAATAATTGTCACACAGAAATATATTTAGCTTCCAGGTACTTTAAGGGATATTATTTTTCTTGCAATATGTTTGGTCAGAAATCCATTGACTGCTATAGAGGAAATATGAAACATATGAGATGTTATGGTTGTAACAAGTTTGGGCATATAGCAAAAGAATGTAGGAGTAAATTTCGGCCAACATACCAAAAGGAGAAAACATCATCACATTCCAAGGTATGGAAGAAGAAGGAAGTACAGTTAGAAAGATGTGGCATAGCTCAGTATACATACATAACAGACTTAGGGGGAGATGAAAGTGTGAAACTTCAGTATTCCAATTTTCTCATATGCATTTATTATGAATATAAGTCACGTATATATGCGAGTTAGAAGTTGCACAGTCGCATATATGTTGTTTTGTTGAAGAAGCAGGGGACAGACTCAGGAAAAGGGGTCTAATATGGTTCAGTCAATTATCAATTATCTTTTATGTTTTGATTGATGAAGATCACAGTTTGTTGATGATATGTAGAAGTGCTTTTTTCCCTCATAAGTTGTTAATAACTTGATGAATAACTAGTTGATGATGATGCCTTGATGATTCTTACCGACAAATGCAATGATCAGATCTGACAGTGAACAGTTGGCACAGGTTCACGAGGAGCATATGCTTCTAATAATGCATTGTTGGCATTATATTAGAAGACCTTGGTACATGATGATACGTATATTGCTTGATCCACATAGTTGTTTCGATTCTGGTGACTCTGTTAATGATGGACATATACAGGTTGTTGATCTTGATGTTGCTGATAGATGCTTATGGTACAAATCATATATGGTGTATGATAGTTGCTGATGACTATCATGGTCTTGTTTAGATTGTTGGTCCTTGTTATAAATGTCATGTATATCATTTGATGTAAAGGTCATGTAAAGACCTATGATGTAATTTGTAACCCCACTATGCATGGGAAGGATGATGTAATAATTGCAAATCTTCAGTCATGTATGAACTTTTGGTATATCCTCACTTGGTTGGGTGGTTTATGTATGTATGAGTCATTGGTGATAGGTAGGTCATACTCATATAGTTGAGATATTGAGTCATGTTATTCTCTAAACTTTGCATGTGCTTAATGGGAGCATGGATAGCATAGTGCATCTCTAAGGGGGAGAATATCTTGGTCTGCCCTTTGCCCTTGATGTCAAAGGGGGAGATTATCTTGGTGTTATTTGATATAGCTAATGGGTTCTACAGGTTGTCGTAATAAACACCAATATGGTTTCCATCAAGTCCAAAGGGGGAGATTGTTGGAATTATGGTACATGAGTTGTCCTTGATGGCAACTCACATATATGATACCCAGAAATGAATCAATGATGTATGATGGCAGTTCATAGTGCAACAGGTCAATTTAGAGGTAACAACAAAGCATTACAGATCAAACTCCAGAGGTTGAAGAAAGAGAATGTCTTAAGAAGTATACGCTAGTTAACCTTGTCCAAGTAGAGTATACACGCGGGTTCACAAAACAAAAGGAGCATATACATATGCACACACTTTCACAGAAGAAAAAGCACATATGGGATGGAAAATTAAGGAGAATGAATACCAGGGGTTCCTACCATGGTATTGACCCATGGTAATGAGCACGACAAAGAATATTGATACCATCAAAGAATACCAGTAGCATAACTATGGTTTTGGTCTGAGGTATTGACAAAGGATCTAAGTATATAAGAAGGAGAAGATCAAAGGGCTAAAAGGGTAGCAAGTGAATATATTATGAAGAGTTAGATCAAAAGAAAATATGCATGTTATGGGTTTCTAGTACATTGCTTGATCTGAACTAAGTATGCACCTATGTGGTTGATAATGGATGAGATCTAATGATGGATCAGGATCATAAGACCTGAAATGAATTATCATTATGTGGTATGATAATGGATAGTCCAGATCTGATTGCTAACATATGTTGATCCTTTATATGCTATGATCTAAGTATATGTGAAGTCTGGAATAGTTTTGAATCTATAAGTATTTATCTGCAGATCTATACGCTGGTCCGCCTTGGTGAAGGAACATATACACGCTGTTTCGACACTTCGAAGTAGCGTATACATTATGAAATATGATGTTTGAAGTTCCATTTGGTTCTAGTTGTTGATGCATAGTTGTGGGTTTTGCTCTATGTTCTGGTGGCAATGATCTGATTGTTTAGATTGACTGATTGTGATTTTCTTCAGTGTTGATGGGTTTTCAGTGATTGGTCGTATTGCAGTGGTGATTGATTTTGAGCTTCAATGTTACTGATGGGTCCTATATGAAAATTGGATGAAACGTGGCCTTCATATTGTGTTGTTTTGTACCAGGAGTATCCAATTTGAAAATTTATGAAACATGGTACCTAGAGGAAGAGAGAAGGTTGTAGCCTTCTGTAGGCTAGCATCTACGTACTGGTAAACATATTGGCTAGTATAAGAGCTAGTGAGTTGGACCTCCCTTCTAGTAGCAGCTAGAGAATGAGTGAAGGTTGGATCCTTCTGTAGGCCAACACATATGTACTAGTAAACATACTGGCTAGTACAAGAGCTAGGGGGTTATAGCTCCCTTCCAATAGTAGCTAAGGAACGAGGGAAGGTTGTAACCTTCTGCAGGTGGGTACCTGCGTACTGGTATGAGTCTGCGCCAGTACAAGATTGTAAACAAGTTTTTCTTATATTAAATGAAGACAGAGATGACAACAGCAGGTGGTTGTTCTCCCACATTGGATGTCCACCATAAATCTTGGTGTTCATGTGTGTTTCTTATGTGTCATGGTTTATTCTGTTATTACTTCACATGGTTATTGTTTAATTTTTAATAAAGTACTGATGCACTTATTAAATATCAAAATATGATGAATTAACTTAATCATAAGTTCACTGGATATGCGCTGTTTCCTTAAGAACAGTTTCATGCACACGCGATTTTCATTCACTGAAGTAGCATATACAAATCTGATTATGAAATGGAAAAAGTTATTGATTTGTAAATATTGATTCTCCCCCCCCCCCGCCCCCCCCTTCAGTATTATTCCCAACACTTGGTTTCAGAGGAGGTCCTTTAGCAGAAGCTTGATCGCTTGAAGGAGATCCGTAGAAACAATGGGAAAGAAGCTAAAGAAGAAAGCACCTCAGAAGAAGAAGACATCTCAAAGGATTAGTGATAATGGAAGAGAAAATTGGCCGTTAGGTGGAAGAAAGTATTCAGATTCAGAATCACCTCAGTTTGAAGATGAACAAGCAAAAGAAGTATTAGGTACAAATTTTTGGTCTTTTGGTGAGACTTTTTCATGCAATGTTGAAGGTATTGAAAGTGATAGTGAAAGAAATAGAGGTAGAAGTTAAAAGACTCACAGATAAAATTAGAGATCAACAAGATCTATTTAACAAAAGGGAGTGTGCCTTTAAAGGAGAAGTTACCAGATTAAAAGCTCAGTTGGAGGAAGGAAACAAAGTAAGGAAGCAATACAAGGAAAAGGAAGATGAATGTTAAAATCTACATGATGAAGTAACATAATTAAGAAATGAAGTAAATGAAAAGAGTACAACAATCAAGAGACTTGAAGATATATCTAGTTACTATGAAAGTCTTCAAGCTGAGATCATCTCTCTAAAAGATCTTGAAAATTCAAATCAGCAGAATGAAGAACTACATCCAGCAAATTTCAAGATAGTACTAAGATTTTGGATAATATTATTAGTAGTCAAAGGTCTCCTACCATCAAAAATGGTCTTGGTTTTCATGAAACTATTGAAGGTGAATCTAGATCACAAGATGAGGCAAGGAACTCTAATGCAAATTCTGAAATGATCAGTCAGGAGATAAGAGGTCAACCCCATCAACAACCAAGGAAAGAAAGTATTCAAAGAAAATCATTTACTCCTGACTATGGAAGTGATAATCGGTTCTTTCCTCTGCTAAATAATGTTGAATTTTTTAGATATCATAATTTTGGACATATTGCAGCCAGATACAAAAGTAGAATGGTTTAAGCAAATAATCGTCACACAGAAAGATCATCAACTTCCAGTTACTTTAAGGGATATTTATTTTCTTGCAATATGTTTGGTCACAAAGCCATTGACTGCTATAGAGGGAATATGAAACATATAAGATGTTATGGTTGTAACAAGTTTGGACATATAACAAAAGAATGCAGCAGCAAATTTCGGCCAACATACCAAAAGGAGCAAACATCATCACACTCCAAGGTATGGAAGAAGAAGTACATTCAGAAAGATGTGGCATAGCTCAGTATACAGACATAACTGACTCAGGGGGAGCTGAAAGTATGGAACTTCAATATTCCAATTCTCATATGCATTTATCATGAAGACAAGTCACGTATATAAACGAGTTAGAAGCTGCACAGTTGTGCATATGTTGTTTTGTTGAAGAAGCAGTGGCACAGACTCAGGAAAAGGGGTCTGATATGGTTCAGTCAATTATCAGTTATCTTTTCTGTTCTGATTGATGATGATTATAGTCTGTTGATGAGATGTAGAAGTGCTTTTTCCCCTCATAAGTTGTTAATAACTTGATGAATAACTAGTTTATGATGATGCCTTGATGATTCTTACTGACAAATGCAATGATCAGATCTAATAGTGAACAGTTGGCACAAGTTCAGGGGGAGAATATGCTTCTAATAATGCATTGTTGGCATTATATTAGAAGACCTCGGTACATGATGATACGTATATTGCTTGATCCACATAGTTGTTTTGATTTAGATGACTCTGTTAATGATGGACATATACAGGTTGTTGATCTTGATGTTATTGACATATTCTTATGGTACAAATCATATATGGTGTATGATAGTTGCCGATGACTATCATGGTCTTGTTTAGATCGTTGGTCCTTGTTATAAATGTCATGTATATCATTTGATGTAAAGGTCATGTAAATACCTATGATGTAATTTGTAACACCACTATGCATGGGAAGGATGATGTAATAATTTCAAATCTTCAGTCATGTATGAACTTTTGGTATATCCCCACTTGGTTGGGTGATTGATGTATGTATGAGTCATTGGTGATAGGCAGGTCATACTCACATAGTTGATTTATTGAGTCATGTTATTCAGAAAACTCTGCATGTGCTCGGGGGGAGCATGGATAACATAGTGCATCTATAAGGGGGAGAATATCTTGGTCCACCCTTTGCCCTTGATGTCAAAGGGGGAGAGTATATTGGTGTTATTTGATATATCTGATAGCTTCTACAACTTGTCGTAATAAACACCAATATTGTTGTAATCAAGTCGAAAGGGGGAAATTGTTGGAATTATGGTACAGGTGTTGTCCTTGATGGAAACTCACATATATGATACCCAAGAACGAATCAGTGATGTATGATGGCAGTTTACAATGCAACAGGTCAATTCAAAGGTAACAACAAAAGATTACAGATCAAACTCCAGATTTTGAAGAAAGAGAATGTCTTAAGAAGTATACGCTGGTTAACCTTGTCCAAGTAGCTTATACACGCAGGTTTACAGAACAAAAGGAGCGCACACCTATGCACGCACTTTCACAGAAGGAAAAGCGTGTATGGGATGGAAATTTAAGGAGAATGAATACCATGGGTTCCTACCATGGTATTGACCCATGGTAAAGAGTGCTACAAAGAATCTTGATACCATCAAAGAATACTAGGAGCATAACTATGGTTTTAGTCCGAAGTATTGACAAAGGAGTTAAGTATATAAGAAGGAGAAGATCAAAGGGATAAATGGGCAACGAGTGAATATCTTATGAAGAGTTAGATCAAAACAAAATATGCATGTTATGGATTTCTAGTAATTTGCTTGATCTGAACTAAGGATGTACCTATGTGGTTGATAATGGATGAGATCTAATGATGGATCAGGATCATAAGACCTAAAATGAATTATCATTATGTGGTTTGATAATGGATAGTCCATATCTGATTGCTAACATATGTTTTATCCTTTATATGCTATGATCTGAGTATATGTGAAGTCTGGAATAGTTATGAAGCTATAAGTATTTATCTGTAGATCTATACATTGGTTCAACACTTCGAAGTAGCGTATACATTATGGAATATGATGTTTGAAGTTGTAGTTGGTTCTGGTGGTTGATGCAGAGTCCAGGGTTTTGCTCTGTGTTCTGGTGACAGTGATCTAATTGTTCTGGTGACAATGATCTGATTTAGTGTTGATGGCTTTTCGATGATTGGTCGTATTGCAGTGGTGATTGATTTTGAGTTTCAATGTTACTGATGGGTCCAGTATGAAAATTGGATGAAATGTGGCCTTCATATTGTGTTGTGTACCAGGAGTATCCAGTCTAAAAATTTATGAAACGTGGTCCCTGGAGGAAGAGAGAAGGTTGTAGCCTTTTGTAGGTCGGCGCCTAGGTATTGGTAAACATATCGGCCAATACAAGAGCTAGGGGGTTGGAGCTCCCTTCCAGTAGCAGCTGGAGAATGAGTGAATGTTGGAGCCTTCTGTAGGCCGGGGCCTACGTACTATAAACATATCGACTAGTACAAGAGCTAGGGAGTTGTAGCTTCCTTCTAGTAGTAGTTGGAGAACGAGAGAAGGTTGTAGCCTTCTGCAGGTGGGTGCTTTCATACTGGTATGATTATGTGCCAGTATAAGATTGTAAACAGGTTTTGCTTATATTAAAAGAAGATAGAGACGATAGCAGCAGGTGGTTTTTATCCTGCATTGGGTTTCCACCTTAAATCTTGGTGTTCATGTGTGTTCCTTATGTGTGATGGTTTATTTTGTTATTACTTCACATGGTTTACTGTTTAATGCTTAATAAAGTATTGATGCATTGATTAAAGATCAACATATGATGAATTAACTGAATCATAAGTTCACTGGATTTACGCTAGTTGCCTTAAGAACAATTGCATGCACAAGGGAGTTCCCTTCGCTGAAGTAGTCTATACAAATATGGTTATGAAATGGAAAAATTTATTGATTTGTAAATACTAATTCACCCCGACCCCCTCTCGGTATTATTCCCAACACTTGGGGTCATGGTTATTTCAGAGTTTTGTTCTTTTTGGAGAAAGATAGATCAAGAAGCCTCAAAAAGAGTGAAGGACACAGTGTTATATGATGCTTGGTTGGAGAGGGTAGATCTACTTATTAAGATCATGCACCCTGCCATTTCTTTGTTTCGATTTGTAGAAACAAACCAACCCATCCTAGGAGAGGTTTATGAAGGATGGGATTCCATGGCTGAGTCTGTGAGGAGCATTATTTTACAGAGTGAGTGCCCCGAGTATGAGACATCAGCATAAGCCTTCTTCACCACCATACAGGATATTCGTGTTAGCAGATGGGACGATAATTGCACACTTTTATATTTTTTGGCTCACTCACTGAACCTAAAATGCTACAACCATTAGTGGTTGAGTGGTGGACCTTCCCACATTTTCCCTCCTCACATGGATGGTGAAATATCATAGGGGAGGAAAGATGAATTCAGACAGAATTTTTAGGATAGAGCATCCCTTGATGAGGTGGAGGATGCCTTTGCAGATTTTTCGACTGGCATTGGTCGATTTGTAGGATATGACGTGATTAGAGACAGGGGGGCTAAGAAGCCCTATTATTGGTGGGCAACGCATGTGGAAAAAATCCCTCCTCTACTGCATTTAGCCATGAGGATCCTCTCTCATGTGACTTCATCCTATTGTTGCGAGAAGAATTGTAGCACATATGGGAATTTGTATAGTCTCAAGAAGAGCAAGCTTGAGTAATCCACAACAGAGATAATGGTGTATGTGCACACCAACCTTCATCTTATTTACAGGCAGAGGGATGAGTGGTTGAAGGGAAAGCCAAAGATTTGGGATGTCTTTCCTGATGATATCAGTCTGGACAATAGTGTTGAGTTGAAATTTTCCAAGTTGGATCTAAATGAGCCAATGCTAAATCATGTCACATTTGATGATGGTGATATTGTAGAGGGGTCATCCTCCACACCAGCAGATGTCGTGATGACTTTGGATACAAAGGAGGAGGATGCGGCAGATGAGAGCAGTGATGACCATGATGATGAGTACAATGATGTTGATTTTGATGATGAGGATTGATGACTCATGATCTACCTAATGCATTGAGGCTTGTAGACTTGTAGTTGTTTTGTATTTGTTATTTTTATTTTCCATTAGCATTGTACTACCTATGTAACACATTTTTATTTTGATTGCTTAATGAAACAACTACAGTATCTTGTCTTTCTCCTATTGGATCATTGATGAATTGAATATGTATTATGATTTATCATTTATGTCACAATTGTATTTGTATGCATAATATTACTTTGCAAAACTTACATCTAGATAAAGATCTATGTTTGGATCAATGAGGTTGTTTCATGAATGAGAGTTTGTGTAAGCAATATCTAATTTTAATTAATATATATATATAATGTGTCATGTGTTACCGAGGGGTCAACGGTCCGTGTCCAACACTCAATCCTTGGTCCTTCGTGTCCCATGTCCCCGTGTCAGGTGACTTGGATGATAAGTAATATAAATATTTTATCCACACACCAAAAAAATATATCTTATTAATATATAATACTTTATAGCATTTATTATTACTATATATTAATATAATATACTTTTTATGTTTTGTTTATTTTCTTATTTATTAATATAATATATTGGTATTAAGAGATTAAAATAAATAAATATATATATTATATATATATATATATATATAATATATATATATATTATATATATATAATATATTATATATATATATATATAATTGGTATTATTAGCAGTTATTGAGTCAAGAGACAATGAGGTTATGTGTAATTTGGTTGTGCTCCAATTTAGAGTTGATACATGTCCCTTAAAAAAATACTTTAAATAATAATAAAAAATCGACTATAATAAAAACGTAAATGATTATACATATTTGGTTAATTTTTATTAAAAGAATTATAAAATATCAATAATCTGATTCTCATTCAAGTCACCTGGTTATTTGTTAATATTACAACCGAGTATGAAAAAGAAGTGGTACAAATATTTTACTTTCACTTTTGTAGTGATAAATAAAATATTTCCAACCCTACGGGGTAGGCGAGTTGGTAATCACAATGCAGTGAAGTTCGTTAGAAAGGTGGGCTTTGTACTGAAGGTCACGAGTTCAAATCCCCCGGACTAGCCCGAAGCTGTGGAGAGGGGCGGGCGCAGTTCCCAGGGGTTATAGTGGTAGCGGTCAGAATCGACCCCCTGTTAGGCGAGTTGCGTGGCTGCTCCAGTTGCCGATTCCTCTGTAATAAAAAAAAAAAAGAAAAATAAAGAAAAATAAAAATAAAATATTTCCATGTCTGTTAATAATATACTTTTATATAACTTTATAAATATAAGATAATTAGAAATTAAGAAAAGGTGATTAAAGGTAAAATAATTTAGTTATTTCTTAATAAGATAGAAATGTGTAATTAATTCAATTTTTAATATAAAATACTAGTAATAATAAATTATTCAAAATACAATTTAAACAATGAAACATTACACATGGTTTATATATAGAGAGAGGCAAAAACCATTATAGATCCATCTAAATCACGGAATTCTCAGACACTAAAAGGGTTAAATTTCTTGACATGTAAAAAGAGGTTCGCATATAATGATATTTGAGCCCCTTGACGTGTAAAAAGAGGATTGCATATAATGATATTTAAGCCCTCCCGACTCTTGGTAGATCTGTCATTAAGATGTATTTATACTGGTTAGATAATACACAACATTTCAATATCATTTATATTTATTACCATTTATTATATAGATTAGCATCATTATTGTTATCACTTTTATATTTTATATTTATCATTTTATGGCTTCCTTTCTTCTATCGTTTGTTTGTTTCCGTTGTTTGTTTTCTTTGGAACGACCTTCTCCTCCTCCTATTTGACATTTAGTATTAATGATCTCTTCCTCCTCTTTTCAACTTGGCTCTTCGTCATGAATATGGATCCGATTGAAGATTCAAAATATCCACTGTCACTAAAGATGACTATTGTAGTGAATACTCTAAAAATATGCATTTCAACATTCCTTTAATTTTTCAGAGACATGATCCTTATTCTTTGATAAATGCACTGAGATATACCCAAAAAAATGATTTAATGAATATTACAAGATCACTTGCACCTACTAACTATGGTTGGTTCATTATAGGAAGGTCACTATGGATAAGTCCCCACTAAGTCTTTGTTCTCCATGCCTACCATGTCTTAATTGCACCATGGCAATGATTTCCAAGCAAACATCCTTTACATACACCATTAGGGGGAACTACCCTAGGTAGTTCATTAACCATATTAAATTTCACCATCAAATTCAAACTTTAGAAATCCAAATCTTCAAGTCACTCATGCCGGATTATGTTTCAATCGTCAATCCTACATATGAGTGCATTTAACCCTAGATTTTGCTTAGGGGAAATAAAAAAAACTTATACAATATCTCCTGAGGGCCAAGAACACCCTCAACAACAACAATGAAGTCATTGGTTATATCCTTCATAATAAATCTACCAAGTCAAAAATTGACATTCTTTCCAATTTGGGTTAGTTGGGCTATGGCCAAAAAATTGGCACTCAAAATTAATACATGATACATTATTAGTTGCACCATTCAAATAGTTAACCCTACCATAAGCAACAATGATGAGTGCATAAACATCTAAAACAAATAATTTTCTTTTCTAACTTTACTTAATGAAGGAAAGAGAGAAGCATTCTTAGCCATTTGATGGATACAACAACCAAATTCAACCATCCACACACTTTTAGAAGTGTGAACATGTGATGCTTAATAAGTACTACAAAAAAAATAGACTTATATCCCTTACCTTCAAATTGTCAACTCTCCAACAAAGTTAATGCACTAGTCAACACCTTACCTTCAGCCCTCTTAATCTTATCCTCGAGATCTATAACAATCTATTGGAAAGTCTTCTCGGCATGTCCTATCTTTCCATAGCCATGACAAGGATTCTTCCCTTTCCTAGTTGATGGTTGATCACCATGCTTCCTTTAGTCAGTTTGGTCAAAAAAACGTTTTCATGGTATCCTCCATAATCTTTCACTTCATTGTATTCTCTAACTCTTTCTTTATAGTTTTATCAACCTTTACCCTTAAGGAGATGAACATATTGATTAATTGCAAGTTTACTTTCATCAAACAAATTTACATGTGCCCTAATCAGTGAATCACATAAAGAATCAAAGATATGATCCTTACCATTTATTTTCTAAAATCTTGACTAACATGAAATGTCAAACATAAGACATCATAAGGTGTCTTCAATTTCATCAAGATCAATTTATAAGCTGACCATCTTTCTTCAAAAAATATTTTCATGTTCACCCAATTTCAACTATATCTCCTTCACATGAGCCAAATAATTATAATTCATTTTGAATGAGAAAGGATTAAAAGATATCATCTCTCTCTAAATCTGCATAACCTGACTTTTGTCAATTTTATCACATAGAGACTTTTTTTCACACTTGATCCAAATAGTCAATCTCAATTGTATGACACTAAATTTCCCTAGAGATGTACATCTTTGTAACTCCCACAACGTTTCTTGATCATCCTTGGATATTACAACTATGATTTATGTAAAATACCAAAACATGTTTCTCTTGAATATGGTTTCCATGTTATACCATAGTTATGGCCATTTAGAACCATGGGTTCTTGCTTAGAGTTTATTATCACTCTTGAAAAACCCCTATTCCAATTCACAAGTCGAATAAAGAAAGTTGTAGAGATCCATACTTATCTTAAAGTGTAGAAACCTTGGTAAATCTTACTAATTTTTAAAATACTAACCATAAAATATTTGGGAATATTTTTATAGAACTATTCACACTTCTAAATTAACTTTATATATTTTTTAAAAACCTCTAGCAATTTTTAGAGTAAAAAAATTTCATGATATTCTCGGATGGGGTGCTTATTTGACAAAAGAAGGTACGAGCTGCCACCAACCCTCCTGGCCAAGTGGTTGGGTTACGTTCCATCCCACTCCCTTGAGAATTAATGTTGGCTCTGATAATTACATCTCGCCTGAGGCGACTAGTACACAAATTTTGACATTGAGACCATGCTCGATATGCGTCTCTCAACGCAACTGTGATGCCAGGGTAATCCTTCCCTAGTGTTAGAAGTGGATTTCGTATGTTTGTTTATAAATACAGTTCTCCTGGTGCGAGCTTATCTATGTGCCCTTTTTCACCACCTTGCTCTGTGATCTGAATTCTTAGCTCTTGTTCAGAGTCCCCTCCATGAAGGGCTCTAGATGGCTCACCTTAGTGAAGCTCATTCAAGACCTATCACTGGTTGTTGGAATCTCATTTTCATTATACAGTGGTTGTGACGCTACTTGACTACTTTCCATCTGGTTCTATCGCTAACAACCTCATGCTTTTTTTAATTTCTGAATTCATCATTTCAAGATACATGTTGGGGTGCTCGACTGATAGTAGGTAGTAGTAACTCGGTCATAGCCTCCATCTACAACATTATTTTCCTGACAGCACTTATTGGCTCATATTCCTTGGGTCTGCAATTAAATTATCTTTCACTTCTTGTTCTTGGGCTTCATTTTGTTTTTATTTACTAGATCTCTGAACTCTTATGCCCCTGTGTTCCTTTTCTCCCTCTTACCTCTACAGGTTCCTTGTCCTATAATTTTGCCCCTATCCCAATAATGACTTAACCCCTGGTGATTCCCACCCCTTCCAATTCATCATCCATCCTCATCTACCTCTGCAGCCATCTTGCTCCCCCAGGGTTGGATGGTGACTCCTCTTCTCCCCTTTCATCGCTTTTCTCTATTCCTTGGTTACAATTCTCTCCCCATATCTTTGTGGCTCATTTTCTGCAAATAAAAACTTTCTAACTTCCCTTCCCTCTCTCTTGTTGTTTCAAAGGTTGGTTTGGCATCATGTCCTATCAATGCATGCATGTCCACCATGGTTCGCCTACTATCAGGATTGTGCCTCTCGAGGACATACACATGCTCACCACAAGCTTTAGGAGGTTGCTAACTAGTTTCAATACCTCATCCCAAATCCAATTGAGGAGGAACTGGCCAGCCTGGAAAGGAAGGGACTTCCCATCGACAACAGCTTTTAGACGTTGAAGCTTTAGTGGCCCTGGTTAATTGGGTTCTGGATGTGGGGCACATATGGGGTATGTTTAACCAATATTTGTATACCGTTGATTTGTACTAGCATCTAAAGTTCCTCCTCAGAAGAATATTGTTGGATTGCAATGAGCACGAGGTTAACATTCTATGCACCCTGGAGCACCTCCATAAGCACCTACTGAAAAATGACTAGTGTTTGAGATGCATCAAGCACCATCTAGGAATTCCTCCACTAGCTCACAACATCCCCATCAACTCAAATGAACCAATTCAAGTGGCTTCTACAAAGTCAAACTCTTAGACTTGCTTGTTATGTTGTTTCTCATTTTGTTTATGAACCACGATTTTCTCTAGGCCAGATTGGCCAATTTTTGTATGCACTCTCTACTCATTCGCCAATAGGGATATATATTTCAACTCACAGCTGATGTCCATCGATGAAAAGTAATTTTTCTGATTTATCAAGGGCTAGGATTGAGTGTTGCTGAAATATTCATCGTCTAAGAGCTCCATGGATGGTTGTGATGACAGGGAGTTCGAAGAGGTTTGGAGGCGTGGCGGAAAAGGATCGAAGTGTTGTCTAAAAGCTAAGGGTGGGTGTGGTGGCAAGCATGATGTGTCAAGAGTGAACGACATGTTACGAAATGGAACGTTTCAGAACCCAAGAGAAGATAGACGTTTTAAATATCGAAGAGAAGAACAATTTACGGTGTTGCTTAGGTAAGTTTTGTTATGTATTGTTGGGCTGGATTAGTATTATTCGGTTACAATTGTTCAGATTCGTAGTTGAAGTCAAGGGACTATGTGCAAACATAGAAAAAGTAGGGGGCTACATGCGGACATAGAAATAGGTGAGTGGTTGCACAATTGTGCGGAGTGTATGGTTCTGGTTTTATTAAAAAAATATTTGCTTTTCGGTTGTCTCGACTCATTATATTGATAGAGTAAAAGTGGTCTCGAAATTGATAAAGGTGTGAATTCTATTAGTAATGATTCAAGTGTTTTTCTTACAGTGAGTGGACGTAAGAAACTCGTCAATGATCTCATCGAATTTGCAGTGAATCTTCTAATCGAAAATTGGCCTCATCTGCCAGGTACAGAATAAGAGACAACATTGCCTATTTGTTTAGATAATAGAATTTGTAAATGGATGCAAGTTTCAGATAGGTAGTGTAAGGTGGGTGTGAACAAGATATTAAGAAACAGAAAGCAAAAAGGAGGAAAGAAGGAAAATTTTATTTTAGAGCCTTCCAACAAGCAACAACATATGTGCATGGAGGTGAGGTCGAATGAAGGGACACCGAGGAAGATTTAATTGAAATAAAGGTGATTGGAAGAAAGTAGAGGAAAGTGATAGTTGTGGCACAAAAAACACAAAAACAATATTTTAAATGTAGTCGAAGCTTGACTTAGTCTGGTAGTCAGAAGGCAGGATGGAAATGCACATGAATTGGTTAAAGTCGTGACCCCTACCTCAACATAGAAGGTGTTGCAGTGTATTGGTGGTCTGAATTAAAGTGAGTCGGGTAGTTGAAAGGTAGGATGGTGTTGGATAGAAGTTAGTTGGAGGGGGATGACGACCCTAACATGCAACAAAGTCGGTGTGCAGTGAAATTTTTTAGTTCTTTTTTTTCAAATGTTTTTTTTACGGCAATGTTATATTTGAAGAATTGTTAGTTGAAAAAAGTTTTAAAAAGGAATGATTTTTTTCTTTAGAAAACGAATTTTCTTTCAATTTGTCTTAATATAATCTTATTTTTTTAAAATAGTTTTTTGCTTTTACAAATGTTTTGCGAAGGATATTTTTTGCATTTTTAACATGAAATTTTGAGCATTTTAATAGCTGAAAATAAGAGAAAGTGATTGGTGGCACAAAAACTGATTAAAACATTTGTCTCTCTGTGGTCAAAGCTAAAGACAATCAAGTGGTTAGAGGTCGGGATGGTTTTGTAGAGAAGTTAGTTGGTGGGGAGGTCGACCTCGGCGTGCAACGTTTTTATCGTACTCATTTTCTAGGCATGCACGGAAAATGTTGTTTTTAAATTGTTTATTTTGTGATATTATTTTGCAAGAATTGATACTTGAAAAGATGTTAAAAAACTAAAATGGGTTATTCTCTTTCAAGAATGGATAATTTTTTATAAATGTATTAATATAGTGTTATTTTTAAGAAATTGTGTTTTTTAAACAAATGTTTGCAAAGGATATTTTTTCGCATGTTTAATATGATAGTTTGGATGTTTAAGAAGATGAAAGTAAGAGAAATTGATTGCTAGCACAGAAATCGAAAAAAAAAAAAAAATAGTGTATTGGTGGTCGTAGCTTAAGAGAGTTAGGTAATCGGAAGTCAGGAAGGTGTTGCGTAGAAGTTAGTTGGAGGGAGGCCGACCCTGCCACACTGGGTTTTTGACGTACTCACAAAATGTTATTTTTAAATTGTTTTCGATGATGTTATTTTGCAAGAATTGTTAGTTGAAATGATGCTAAAAGGAAAATTGATTTTTTTTTTCAAGAATGGATATTTTTTTGTAAATGGATTAATATGATGTTATTTATAAGAAATTGTGTTTTTTAAAGAAATGTTTGCGTAGGATATTTTATAATATGAAAGTAAGAGAATTTGATTGATGTCACAGAACAACACAACAATCAAGCAATCAATTTCTCATGACAACACAACTAGTAAAGCAGACAACTGACAATTCCAGAAGTGTACATTTGTACATTATTCTAACATCCCCCCCTCTAAATGTAGAAATTGTTTTTGTCGAATGCCTCGTTTCTTTTCTAGATACTTCAAAGTGAGGAGTGAGAAAGTCAGCACGAGCTTATGAGCTAGAAAGAGAGTGCTCTATCAGTGATTTGGCAGTGTTTATGGCAAAGCATCTAATGCATAAATTGTATAGTGAAGCACACGATAATAAAGGCAAGTGGTAACTCTAAGCTCAATGCCATTTATTTTTAAAAGATTTACTTTACTCAAAAGCAAAACATGATTAAATACAGAGAAGTAGTAGGACAAGTTATGGGTTGTAGTGGAGGCCACAAAATTGTGGATAAAAGTTTAAAAGAAAACAGAGGTCTTAGAGACCCATTTATTAATGTAAAAGATTACATATAGACATCCTCTATGGGAGGGGTTTGGGTGTTTTTTTCGATGCTCGATGTCTCTACTTCTAAGTTGTGTTTATGTAGAGAGAAATAGGAGTCAGTGTTGATGAAGTTATTTCTTATTCTACTTGTGATGGTGCCTCCAGGCGCTTGAAGGAAGGATTTGCTAGCCTTGCACTTTAAGCAGACTAGGTATCTGTCGCCAGCGTCCTCGCCCTAGCGGTCAACAAGCAGAAGGTTTTGTACAGTGCCATGGAGTTGCTTTGAGGCTCAAGAAGGGTCCTCGTACATTAGAGGAAATTTAAACCTAAAAGTGGCCTTCTAAGGAAAAATAGTAAAATAAAAGTTAAAATAATAAAATGAGTTATGAATTTTTTAGAAAAAAGAAGAAAACTATTTTTTTAATTGTATTTTTGGCTTATCTCCTTATAGGTTTACTCAAATTTTAGGTGTAGACACTTTTTGGATGTGAAATTAAATTTCACTTCCAACGAGTACCCGCCATGCATACTTTTGAGAAGACCCACATTTACAAAAAATGAAGATACATTAAAAAAGCGTGTTGAACACACTTTTTTTATGTATCTTCATTTTTTATCAATGTGGATCTTCTCAAAAGTATGCATGATGGGTACTTGTTGGATATGAAATCTAATTCAGCATCCAATGAGTGTCTACACTTGAAATTTGAGTAAATTTATAAGGAGATAAGCCAAAAATACAATTAAAAAAAATAAATTCTTTTCCCTCAAAAATATCTACATGTACCTCTTTTTAAATTTAAAGGATTTTAATTGGTTTACATATTATGACATGGAAATTATGTGAAAATTTCATGGGCACTTTTAGGCTAAAACTTCCTCTAATGGAAATGGCCTGTGCAGGGAGAACTGTAACCCCTTCATGATTCCATGCCAAACTCGTGGGGAATAAAGGTCGTTGGAGCGTCAGAGTTGTCTTGCGTGGAAGTCGTTGTGCGAGTTTGGGGAAAGCAGGAGGGGTCGGATGAAATTGAGGAATGTAGGGTCGAAGCTCAGGAGGGGTAGCACCAGAGAATGTATCAAATACCAAAAGTTGTTGGGAGGAAGTAGTGGTGTCAATATTTGGGTGTGTGGAACCTCACATGCAGAGCTAGGGTCGAGGAAAACAACTCGACATGATGAATATAGAGTTGAGACATGTTTCCACGGCGGGCATGAAGGGCTTCCTTTGATGTATTTGAGATGGGAAGGAAAGGATCCCTTAGTCAATCTATGGTGAAGGCAAAGAGCTAGTTCGATGCAGCTGAGAGAGGATTGTTGTAGCTTTATAGCGTAGATTGGGTGTAGCTTGCATCACCCCCAAGAGGTAAACCCTATGTGTGTCGATTGTTGGTTAGTTGGTGTGATGTTCGAGGGTGGTGGTTGGTCAAAAAAGGTCTGTGTGCGTGGCAACCCCTGGTTGGTTGCTGGGGTGGCAGAGCCCGGTGGTTTGTCAAAAATGGACTAGTTACAAAGTCAGGCTACCAAGTTGAGGTCAGAGGTTGGAGGTCAAGACGAGTGGGGAAGAATAGCGGCGGGGGAGAAGAGATCCGAACCCGACTATGCCAATGGACGGAGAGGAGGGTCATGGTAGGTCACGTGCTAAACAAGGTCAGAGTTTAGAAGCTACATTGTAAGTGGGGAGGTTTATCGAGATTTATTGTAACACTGACTTTAGTAAGGTCATAGATCGGGGTCGGACTAAGAGAAGTGAGAAGGCATCGGGGAAGTTTGAATAGGTGGGACTACTGCACAGACCCCACTGACCCGGGGGACTATGGGATAGTGCAACGTGGAAAAGTGAAAGAGGTTAATAGAATTAGAATGTTCCATCATGTGCAAGATCTCCCAATGTGGAGGCCCTGTGGAGGCACGATTTCCCACCAAGTTTATTTGGTGGAGATGTGCGTCATGGTGCAGGTCAATGTAAGTGTAAGACAATTTGTAGAAAACAAAAAATTGAAAATTGCAGGTCCCGATTGGATAACTGCATGTTGGGAGCAAGAGTTGCACAATGGAAACCCCCCATTAGTGTAGGTAGGTGAGCCTGGGAACATGACATTTTGACTGTTCAATGAGGAGACAAGGATGTAAATTTGTCATTTAATTTGCTGGATGTTATTTACATTTATATGTTGTTTTTTCGATCAAACAATGTGCTTCAATGTTCATGGGATATGTATTTGTGGATTGTGTTGAGTCATTTCATGTTGGTTATATGAGATTGTGGAAGTGGTGTTTTTCTATGTGTTGCAGTAATAAAGATGTTGTTTATATATATTATGTCCCTACAATATGGAAGGTTGATTTTAATTATTTTAAGTTTATTTAGTATTGAAATTTACTTGATGTGTAAGGTGTTTGTGCATAAACACTTCAACTTGTTGAGCATGTGAGATGGCAAACAAGATTGAAAAGAGAAATTAAAATTGAGTTGAAATTTGGTGTAAAAATGTCAAGTGAAGGAACAAGCAAGTGTGGTTCGAAAAGAGCTCGGTCGTCTGGTTCACATGAGAGATAGAATGAATATCATTGGCAATGGTATCGACAGAACAAGGATGCAGTAAATGCGTGTAGAAGAGCCGCATACGAGGAAAAGGAAAGAGCATCAATAATTCATCAACATGATGGAGTGGACAATGGTATTTATGGGAATATGACTAGTATGATGGGAAGAATATTTTCTTGAAATTGTTCCTTTGCATAGATATTGAACATGATGAATTTTTTTGTCAAAGCAAAATTGTATTACTGTTCTATTTTTTGCAAACATTGTGTTTGCAAAGAAAGTGTTCGTGCAAGCGACAATGATGGTTCCTCTGCAGAAAATGGAAGAAATGGGATATTGGAACATGGGCACATTCATGGCAATGAGCGATTTGCAACATAAGGTTTAATTGGTGGTAAAAATATGCTCAGTGACATGGCAAGGAATTTTGGTCACTCTTGTGGCAATGTGGGGACGAGTATTCCTTCCAGCAACTATATAGTGAATATCGTGACTCCACCAAATTTTATCCGTGCTTGACCTCTTGGAAGATAATAGGTGCCTGAAGTATTTTTTGTTTTGATAGAATTTTTACATGTCAATGGAATATATTATTTTTCTATGTTTTGTCTTCTTTCATTGCTTTGTGCAAAACAATGTTGGAAGGAATATTGGTGAAGAGACAGAGGCAGAAGGAACAGAGACTTTGTGCGTTCGTCGAGTTGGATTTCGGCCATCTAAGGTTTTTGTTGATAGTAGTATGCTTGTTGGGATGGTTGACAATCTGCGACAACTAGTTGTGAATGTCGGAACAAGCGTATTTGGAAGCAAGTGTACTCAATGTTGTTATTGGTAGAGAATCTATGGAGAGTCTCTCTCGTCGGATAGGACAGGTCGTGCAAGTGGATTATTTTCCTCATATTTGTGCGTTTGAATATGTATTTGGAAATTGCTAGATTCATCTTTTAATCTTTCTTTTTTTGCAGAGCAATATTGGAGTGAACAGTGCTCGAGAAGTAAATTCAGAAAAAGGAAACCTTTGTCGACTCATCAAGTTCAGCTCCATCAGTGCATTCAGCAAGAAAATGTATGTGTTTTGTTTGTTAAAGTTACTAAGTTGGGATTTTTTATATGTTTCATTTTGGCATTATTATTTTTAGTTTATGAAAGTAGAACGAACCCAACTGTAACCAAAATAGAAGAATGTACTCCCAAGAATTTATGGAAATAAATGTTCAATCCAATGCTCAAACCTGGAAGGTTGTATCAGACCATCCTCAATATCGATTGTTGTTTTGCAGAGAGAGTGGTAGAAGTCGACATAATTTTAGCAAAGAGATGATTGAGGTGCATAAAAAGTTTCGTTGCAGGATTGATAACTTGTCTGTTGTGGAAATGCTTCGAGTCTGTAATGAATCTTATCCTGGTATATAGGTTGTGGGATGGCATGAAGGGCCCATTTGTAAGAGATTTAAGATTTAGAGAGGTGCTCATTGTTTCTTTTGCTTTAATAACATGGATCCTGATGAACAACCTAAGGTCCTAGGAGTTTTGACACAGGTTGAAGAAATGCTAATAGCACGAGTGAATCCAATATTGCAAGTGACACGTGCTCGTGGTGGAGAGTATAAATATAGTGGGCATACAATTAGTTTTCCCTAGGACATATCTTTGATTGCAAGGAAGCTTCCACACCATGTAGAGAAACTTGACTTTTTTATTGTGAGGAGATGCGTGTTGAGTCGAAGTATTATGAATGTTATGTCAAGAGACAGTGTTTGTTGGATGCATTGGTATACAAAATTCAAATGGATGAACATTACAGGGATGTTGAAATCGATGTGGATATTGTGGTTTCTATGCCATAATGACTGACTAATGTATCTAGTAGGATGCAGTATGTAGATACTAATATGGGCGAAACAGGGAGAGTCGATAAGGATATTGAAATGTTGGGGGTTGGTGGTTTGCATTTCCATCCATCATCATTTCTTTCTTGCATGCCTAATGAGTGTAGGGAAGTGGAACCGGTGATGCTGATCGTTTGCATCCACGTATTTGCAATGTTGAAATGCATGAATATGGTTTGCATCTACTTAGGTATTGTGATCAAAGATTTGGAAGCCATCCTCGATTTCGATATTTCTTGTTGAATATGATTATGCATCATTGTAGCCAAGGAACAACTTCTTTCCTCTTTAAAAAGAATATCCATGAGACTACACCTGCAACTATTCAAGAGTTGCATCAACAGATCAGGGATATGCCTGACAATAAACTCGCTGAGAAATTAATGTGTTTTGGTTGTTGTCTTAGGGGTACAAGGCCATATTGGACAAAGTGTTGTTATGATCTTATCGACATGATCACGCAATTGGACTACCCAGCATTGTTTTTTACATTGACTGTTGCTGACACTAAGTGGTCTGACTTGCATTATCTTATGCCCTCAGAGACACGTTGTCATCCATGAACGAACATGCGAAAAAAATTGAGAATGTTATTTAGTACCCGCATATAGTTGCTATGTACATGCACCAAAGATTTAATATATTTCGTGAAGTGATTCTTGAGAATTATCTTGGAGCTAAAGACTTCTGGTATAGGTTGGTGTTTCCTTCTTTTGACATATTGTCTATGGGCTTGGAATGATGCCTATGATGTTTTGGTTGGTTTTTATATGCTAACTAGAAGTTAAAATTTTTATGGCAGGTATGAATGGAAGCGCAGGGGCTCAATGCACATTCATGGTTTCCTGTGGCTACCAGGAGCTCTAAATATGGAAACACTATATTGGACCAACCATTTGGATGTTGATGAAGCCAAGTCCTACTTTGACATAGATGTAAAAGTGTGGAATCCACTGTTTGGTCAATTTAGTGTGATCTAAATTGCTATTTAAAATGTCAACCTGGGGTTCGTAAACTGACGAAGTGAAGTGTACTATATGTACTATATAACCATTTCCTTAGTCTTTTGTCGTTTTGAGCTTTTTAGTTTGTTTTTGGATTTATTTTTCCCTAATGTGTGATGGCGAGGATGAAAGTGAAGTATGGAGTG